>JAUTBT010022872.1:0-20584 GCA_032361225.1 Lepetodrilus schrolli
GCTAGCTCACTTGGAATATCACATGCCGCAGATAGAACATGGATACTCCACTCAGACACAGTATACTGATTCCGAGCTGACCAGTCCTTGCTTTACCCCTTTATTGCCGAGTACCAAGCAGGGGAACAACAAGAACCATTTTTTAACGTCTTTTGGTATGACGCGACCGGGGAGCGAACCCGCCAGCTTCCGCACAACGCTCTAACCATTACGCCACGGAGTCGGCTGCAACAGATTTCAGCAGATAACTAGGCCTCAAGTCACATCCCGGCCAAATATATCGACCCCTGGACAAATAAATGAGTGGATTTCAGTGGATCCTTGGAAAATTGCCATGCCTGTATGATACATTTGTAACACAGTGGCACTGCCGTGGTTGCACAATAGTTGCTGCCAATACATATGATACAGTTGTAACACAAGCAGTACATTGATGTCATGATACAACCAGTGATACTACAATTGACAATATCACTGTCTTGTCTGTGATGAACGACTTAGAAGTCATTAGCAATCGTAGCCCGATGAATAATAATTTCCAACGTCATATGATTGTTCTTCGGTCATCTAAATAAATCTTTGTTTGTTACCATTGTGCAGTAAAATAGTTTACATTAAAAACATTAATTTCTCACTACCCAAATTATTCTATGTTGAGTCATTACAGTGGTAGGGCAATGACAATACAGTGGTAGGGCAATGACAATACAGTGGTAGGGCAATGACAATTACAGTGGTAGGGCAATGACAATACAGTGGTAGGGCAATGACAAGACAGTGGTAGGGCAATGACAATACAGTGGTAGGGCAATGACAAGACAGTGGTAGGGCAATGACAAGACAGTACTAGCATGAAAGTGGTACTATAATAACACTATGTACAGTAGTTGCAGAATTACACTTGTGGCAGCCCAGTGATCTTTAGTGTTAACACAACCCATTATGTTAATCAGTTCATTTTTTATCCATTGTGAAAACATTTTGTCAACAGTAACCAATTGAAACTCTATGATTGAAACAGGAGAAAAATATTTCTCCTTATTTTCTATTTCTACGAGATAAAACACACTCGATTCCCCCAGATATAGTCATCTATTCAAACTTTGCGAGGGTTCAAGAGTTTACACGCGTTGTCTCTCCGGCCTCCTTCCTCCATAGGAGAGTCGAAGTCATCCGAGTGTTTAAGAAGTAAGTATCGAAATAGAAAGAAGAAAAAATGTCTCCTTATTTTATATTTCTATGAGATACTTACAATAAAACAAATACCCGCCCACATTCCCCACAGGCTGTACGGAATCAGAACAAGAGATATACAGTTGGCTCGAAAGAGGGTGATGCATTACGTCTGTGTACCACGTGGCGGGGCACCACGTGGTACACTCACTGTTGGGGGCCTGTACTGGCTTAACACGGCTTTCTAATAACAGTGCAAGTTGCGTTTGGGCGATTGCACCATAATACGAAATCTTGCAAGACAAAATTTTGTGTTTTCCATACAATGCAGGAAACGTAAGTTTGAATAGATGGCTATATCTGGGGGAATTGCGGGACTATTCGAGTGTGTTTTAGAAGTAAGTATCGAATAGAAACTATTAGTATGCTGGGATTACTGCTTTACTCAAATAGCATTGTCAAAAACATCTTCATCGATACTACCATTGGTATTTTCATCATCACTGCGACAAACCGGATCGTTGTCGACCTCAGGTAGGTTGGGTACAATGTCGGTTTCAGCATTCGCTTTCTTCATTGACACCGGTATGTTGACTATCAACGAGTCTGCATTCAAACGTCTTTGAGCACGTGTATTAATGCAGGGTTTTGCAGGAATGGGTGGGCGAACGCCACAAGTTCTTCTTAATACGTGGGGTTCTTCATTGTTTTCGTTGTCATTGTCATGCTCTGATATTGTTTCGTCGTCTGATGTCTCGACCTCTGTGCCTGATGATGAAGATGAAAAGAATTGTGGTTCTTTTTGTCACCAATGGACACAGAACGACTGAGCCAGAATATTTTATAATTGTATTCTTCTCTTGCAATTAAACATATATACTATTGAGTGTGAATATACAGTATAACCACAATAGTTTGAGGTATTAAATGTTCATGGTTAGGAGCGTAAAATATTTCAAGGTGGTCTCTTTCCATGGTCCTGGACCCCGTTCCACAGAACAGTTGTAACTCCAATTGATTGTAAGCCAAAATTTCGGAACCCGCTACAAATGTGAGTCCATTGCGTAAAACACTTTTATCGCTACACTACTTCGGAATATGATTAGCTAAAACTATTTTAGCGATAAAAGTGATTCATACCACCAGAATTACATTTGTAGCATGTTCCTAAAATTTGACTTACAATCAACTGTAGCTACAATTGTTCTGGGCAACAGGCCCCTGAACGTCTGAAGGTAAATAAATATAATTGTTTTAAGTGACTCAAGGAGAAAATTCATATTGTATAAACCTAATGCCCCAGGCATAGTGTCACATTTTGGCAACGCCGTTGTGCCCCAGTTTCCAGTTCATGTTTTGTCACGTTTGCTCACGTTTGATCCACATTGTGCCACGTTGTAGCCACGTTCTTCCATGTTTCGCAACGTAGCTAAACGTGGCGACAAGAACGTGACACTATGACTGGGGCATTGAGAACTGATGATCCTACACCACGAACAGTGATTGATTTCCTTCCAAATGATCTGCTATTGATAGATCAGCTCATTTTCCGGGCAGTCAGTTTGTTTATTTACATAGACTGCTAGGTTTTCAAAACAATCAATTGTTTATCATCAACAGGTAAAAGGGTTTATTTTGATGGGTTTGCGTGGCATTTCATGCCTGAAAGCTCTGATTCTTGCAAATCTACAGTGAAGGTCTATATATTACATATGACCAATAATAAAAACGGGCGTAGGTAACACTACACTATATTAGCCACATGTGTTCGTAGGAATTCATTAGGTTATTATTAATGTGTGGGAGAATAATCCATGGGAAGTGACTCGCTTTCTCTCTCAATGTTGTAATTATGTCGTAGTGTCCACCATATATACAAATGTCCTGTGCAAGCCTCACATTATTAATAACCTAATGAATTCATAAATCAACAAGAATGGTTCACAAACTTGTTTTCACAAATATGTAAACATATTGGGCTTAGCATAAGTACAATATGTTATGCATATAATCATCAAACAAAATAATTAAGGGTCAGTAGCCTATTAAGAAAAATTAAAATTTAGCTTTCCAATTATTATAACAAGAAGAATTCCAAACATCTATAGGGTCCCGGTACCCTTCAGGAACTTGAAGATCCATTGGAAGAAGAATGGCATCAGATTCTTTATTATATTATGAAAAAATGGAATTGAGGTTTAGAGCCGCTTTCAAGATTCTTTCACTAATATCACGGCTTGTCAGTATAGGGCAGAAAGTAACCTGCAAAATCCGTAGCACTGAATGTTGCAGTAAACCTGTGAGCACTGGCTGGTACTGACATCCTATCAATATCGTGTCAGAAAGGTAACTTTCGCGAACATTGATACCGGGCAAATGCACAGTGCAAATACACAGCAGCCTAAACATTGACTTCACAGTTAAATCTTTATGATGTGTAATTTTTCTTCTTAAATAACTTGAAAATGATATTGGGTGATAAATAGAATCTCACCCTTGTCTTGGAATATCAAATAAATCAACACTCGTTGATGAAAGTTATTAAATCCTTGGCAAAGCTTTGAATTTAATAACTTTCACAACTCGTGTTGATATAGTTGATATTCCAAGACACTTGGGTGAGATTCTCTAAATATCAGTCACTCTGTAGTGTGGTGAGATTCTCTATAGCTCCCAGGATATTTGATGGATGGCAAGTAGACATAATGGCCGGCTTTTTGAGGATGCTGGCAAAAAAATCATAGGATATTTCTATTTGATCTGATGACTGTCCGCAGTTGCTATTACTTATTATGGTCTGCTATTATATATATTTTTTTATAATTTCCTTATTTTTTAACAGATACATGTCACACAATTGCCAGTATACATGACCATAGAGTATACAATAAAACATACATTGCATCAATAATTTATAGTTTGAAGGTAGTTAGAAAGAAAAATTGTGAATGGACAAAAAGAACACACCTCTATCAAGTTGATAGTAGTGTATGGAAGGTGCAAAATTTGTTATAATTGCAGATAGAGAAAGCAGTGTATTTTGTAATAATGTATTATTTTTCGTTTCTAATGTTGAAAGGGTAGTTTATTACCGGTTCTGAAATTACCATATATATAGTGTTTAGTAAGAACGAGTTATTGTTTTTTCCGTTAAAACGTACAAGTATATGTGAATTATTAGAGCAAAATTCAGGGTAAAATTAACTCTTTTTATATTGGAATGTAATTCAATAGTTAGAATTCACACTGACTAAATATTCAGAAATCAGAAAGAAAAACACACCATACTTCAAAGTTACAAAACCTTTTTGAGAATGACTTCATGACATTTTTTAGCTGAGCCTGAAATCATAGTCAAAAATATTGTGCAGCCTTGGGGCCGGAGCAGCCATGTTGTTTGAAATGATTAATGGGTTAACTTACAGTTAGCTCTGACTAGACTATTTCTACATATTCTGATATTAGTTATAACATATAAAATATTAGACATTATAGTAATGATGAAACAACAATATGATCAAATACTCAAATATCCTGGCAATGTGCGGTACTGAATTCAAGTAATAATCTAATAAATAAATTCTCATCTGATGATAACGATTCTAAACATAACATCAATTTGTATATTAAATTTCTACGTCAAGCCAAATGGGACAGCCAAGTCCATAATAAATTGCATAATTTTCAACCCATAATTGGTTTCACTCCCTTGTCAGGTGTATATTGTCGTCAGGACAAAACCGATGCTGCATAGGCCATACATTTTTTACACATTCATAAATTTTAAAAGGCGAGGATAAGCCTCGGTGCGTTGGGTGTGACGAGGACCTCACGGTCAGGCATATCTTGCTTGACTGTGTGGACTTTGTAACTCAGTGCACCGAGTTTTATTCTTCGCCTAATCTCAATCTCAATCTGGGCCTTGTTGCTCAGAACAATTGTAGCTACAATAGATTGCAAGTTAAATTTTAAGGACACACCACAAGTGTAATTCCATTGAATGAAACACTTTACCACAACTTGAGAATCTGGTTAGCTAAAACTATTGTAAAGATAAATTTTATTTACAATCAATTGTAGCTACAATTGTTTTGGGCAACAGGGCAAGATGATCTTTGCATGCAATATTACATATTTTAATTATTTTTTTTTTATATATATTATATTACACAAAAATAATATTTTATTTTTGTATTATCTCCACCTATTAAAAATTGCATGATAAAAATTAAATAAAACATGAAAATATTGAAAACCAGTGGGATATGCACAAACTGTATACTTGTGTAAACAAATCAAATGTACATACTTTCAGGGAAAACACATTTTACCATGAAATATGTCAACAAACTGTGATTGTACATGCGTTTGATATATTATATATAGCATAGCAGGTGCAAATACAGGAAGGGTGGTATGTTCAAAATGCAAATTAGGATATGATAATAAAAAGTAATTTGCATATGTATTTTGCGGCAAATCCACACTCGAATACACGGTCATAACAGTACATTTTTATCACGGTCAATAGATCAGTGTGCCCTCACTTTCCTTCTCAACTCCCTGGGTAGAATAAAGATGAAAAGGTGCATGGTCTGTTACTGTTGTTTAAAAAAGTGGTGGGATTTTAAGGCGTGCACCCACACCCCACCCACACTCCACCCACACCCCACCTCAATTCTGGATCAGCCCCTGAATTGAGTGAATTACGCATATATTTTTGGCTTACAAGTCAGTTATTGGGCATCAGAAAGGGTTTTCTTTGTGGTGGACAATATAATGTGTTATGTTCTTCCAGAAAAGGTGGGAACTAACAAGAAATGTATGAGTGAATGCAGATTCAAACAGCGCATGCTGAACAAACAATGGAAAAAAATAGGCAACATCTGGGTTAAAGTTCAAAAATAATATTTTCATGCAATAGCACATATTTTTTATTTATGATTAAAATCCTTTTATACAAAATATTACTACCAAAAAAGGTAATATTACTAACTAGACTATAATATTACTAAATAGACAACACGAAATGTTAGCAACATAAAATTGTAAAAGGTGCTTGAGTGAAGTGATTATTTCCTTGAATAACATTTCAAGCTGACTCGAAAGTTGACATAAATTCTTCCTTAACAGGCAATAACTTGCGAGTTCCAAGGGATTAGATTATTCGATGAAGAGTAAAATTAAGCCATAACCACTGTCCACATCATATGTCATCGCCATTGTTACTCATCACTACATGACGTCATAATGGGCAACATTGACCAATGGAATTATGAAGTTTCTTTAACCAACCAATCGGAATAGCTGTTGAATACATGGGCAATTCCAGATGTCTTTAGCAGGAACAGGGTTACCGTAATTAAATCACAGACATATGTGAATCCTCGAACAAAATGTTCCAGTAATTGTGACTAACTTATATTCGGATGAAAGGTTTTTATCATTGTAATATGGAGCTGTAAATGAATAATATCACTTATACACACCGGTAATGATAACACCATGCCTAAAAAGGTGTTTACATACCGGTAATGATAACACCATGCTTAAAGCGACATTTACACACCGGTAATGATAACACCATGCCTAAAGCGACATTTACACACCGGTAATGATAACACCATGCCTGAAGAGGTGTTTACATACTGGTAATGATAACACCATGTCTAAAAAGATTTATCTTACTGAACACCAAATTTCTTAAGGAAAGGCTGATGTCTGTATCAGCTGATCACAGAACATCAGCAGATTGTAGGGCATTTCACTAGCAATGACATAATTTGTTTTGACTTCACAATGCTTGACGTCACAACTTCAGTCTATTGTACAGCTCTAGTTTATTATGCTATTTGCACTTCACATTTCCTTGCGTATTTTGAATATAGATGATAATTGGTTTGGAAATGACAGGCAGGGTATATAATATTTATACCTTGTGAAACAGAGGACTGTGCTGATCCTGGAGTTCGAATCAGAGTTGCTGTATAGTGAGTTAACGCTCTACCAACTGAGCTAGGAATTCTCAATCCGACAATTCAGAGAGAAGTGCCATGGAAACAACCAGAATACATGTTGGGTGCCATTGAAACAGGACCATGCTGTACCAGTTGAGCCAAAGCAATCCTGTTGGCCAAGACCAGTAGGAATATTTTATATCTTATATCTTATATCTTATATCACACACGGCTACACTTACATGTCAAATTATATCAGCCAATCAGAATCCAACATTCTTCAATGATGTAAAATAATGGTCCATTACAACAATCAGAATTTATATCTTCAAAAGAAATGAATAAAAAGTTTTAATATTATATGTCTTGATATAGTACATGTCTATTCGAGTTTCATATACTGTAAAAGACTTATATTTCACACAGACTTATATTACGCACAATATGCGCAAAGACAATTTGCGCGAAATTATAGTATTATGACCATTATATATTTTTAATTCATACACATTTAAAGTATGTACAATTTCTGATTTCTGTGATAATAGTTTTTAAAGAAATTCATAGTATTAACCTGATTAATATCCAGTAATTTTTAGAATATTCTAGCCTCAAAAATATCTTGGTGACAATCAATACATTTTGTTTTGTTTTTATACTTTCACCTGTTAATTTGCACTATGAAATTGGTAAGTACCAAAATAAATATTGATATAACCTAACATTGACAGGCCTCAAAAATTTCTAAGGAACAATTTGGCTCCTGCAGATCCAGAATCACTTAAAATAAGTGAAATACTGGTCGCCAAATGTAAAATTAGGTCGTCATGTGACATGTCTCCCAGATTAGTCGCTAAATTGAGCCCTGATTGATATATTTGCTATTGTGTAATAAAGCCATGTCACCAATCAAGTGTCTTTGTAAGTACACAACTTTAGCAGTTGATAACAAATACAATCACATTATAATGAATACAGTCAAATGTTTTCATTGGAGGAAGAATAGAAATCTCACAGACAGAATGATAAACATAAGATATTGTAGCAGTGATAGCAGGACCCGGGGTGAACGTACAACTGTAAAATATAACATGTACCATTATTTTACTGAAATATAACTACAGGATGTTGAGATATATCTGACAGATGGAAAGCTCATTCATACAGACATCAGACATAGTCAGATAATAGTCAGATATATACCAGTAGTCAGATTGCAATTTCTCTCGATATTTTTCAATATTTTCAATATTTGTTTGTTTACATTAAAAAAAAGTTTTTTAAATGGTAATTTTAAAAAACAATTTCCTCCACTATCTTTGATAAGGACTAGTCAGACTGGTGATAAATGTGGTGAATATGATGATTAATGCCATGGTAGGTTAGTACGGCATAATGAGCGTGGCAGGTTATATCAGCTGATAGCATGCCAAGACAAAAGACAGACAGCAGGAGATAGCATTGGTAGCACACTGAAGGAATTGAGGTAGGATTACCTGAGAATTGTAAACATGGCTGCTGGAAAGGTGGATCAACCTGATACCCGCCCTGGAAATAACAAACCGATTTATATTTCTTTCATTGTATTTTATTTTACTTTAAATATTTGTTTTGAATTTGTATATATATATATATTATTTATTTTATATTTTTTTGAATTGTGGTTCATGTTTCTTTCACTTATATCGCAGTTGTCAGTTTAGGACAGGAGGAAACCCGCAACATCCGTAGTGCTGAATGTTGCAGTAAACCTGCGAGCACCGGCTGGTTCTGACAGACCAAGGATGATAACTGCATTGCCACTCTGAGATGAACCTAGGGCCTTTAAACATTACAGGGTGCGTACTGATTTAGGGAAATACATTTTATCTTAAATTGGAATTTATGGATATATAAACAATAACAAATGCAAGCCTGAAAGTAAAACATATGATGCATGTACCATGAAAACGCACAGTTATTTTTAAAACTATTTTGAAGATATCACAATGACATTGGTGCAATGTCCCCTCAGGCTGGTTCGAACTCGGAACTGTGGGCTCAAAAGTCAGACATTCTGCCTACTGTGCTACCACTGTGAAACCAAATCCACGAATATTGTTTCATGGAGGTCATACATCTATTTCTACTACTGACCTTTCCCTATTTTACATCCAATAGTAACATGTAAAGAAAGACTATAAATCTATAAGGAAGTCTATCATATAGTATAAATATACGTACTGGTGAGACGTTCCAGTGGTTATTTACACCAGTATTCTGCAAGTAATCAATGAACTGGTTAATAAAATACAAATACAGAAATCACGTACTAGAGGCAAGATCATACAAGATGTACTTGCAAGCATTCTATATATACTTTTTAAATATTTTTTTACAATTTTCTAAGTAACATTAATAGTTAATAAAATAAAATATGAGAAAAAACATCTATCCAAACTGTAAGACACTGTAGGCCTTTCCCAACAGTGCTCTGTTCTAAATATAGACTATTCGCGCGGACGTCGGAAAGCATCACTTTCCGAGGCAGAATAGGCCTGTTTCGGATATGTTTTATGGAACCGTTTAGGCCCTGAATACTGCCCTATCACAGATAAAACCCAAACTCGGAGTGGTAAGATGTTGTTTCTTTCAATGTCGATCAAGAGATCAACGACAACAGCTCACATCAAATGCCGAGAAAGAAAATCACTGCTGTCAATATTATTCTCTGATACGGATCAACATCCACTTGTCGATAGATAAACCAGAGGGACATTGTAATGTATCGTGAGCTCAATTGTTATTCTTACGCGGTAATTTGACCAGATGGTAGAAAAACACACTACCAATGTGAATGCGAATGTGAATATCTTGGTTTCTGTGAGGAGGATCTGTGTACACAGAAACCTGTGATGTCACAACTTCCCACGTACACAGAAACCTGTGACGTCACAACTTCTGACATGGTAGGTGTCTTTGGATAGGAAATAAATATATTTCTCGATGACTAAAAACTTTTAATAAAGGTGTCTTTGGATAGGAAATAAATATATTTCTCGATGACTAAAAAATCTGAAAAAAAGGTGTCTTCGGATAGGAAATAAATATATTTCTCGATGACAAAAAAATCTGAAAAAAATCTCACATGTCGGGGAAAGATTGTTCTTCCAAATATGCAATAACCCCGATAGTGACCATTATTCCATGTGCAAGCATGATCTTGCCTCTTTAAGAATTGAGCAGGTGTAAGAATCGAATATCCTGTAATTAGCAAGACCAAGTTTAAACATTATACCGTAATTACCCTAATAATTTGAACCTTCTAATAGTTCGAACACCTAAATTATTTTTGGCCGACCCAAATAATACAAACATGACAATTTCTTTTTTTAAATCGTAATTTTCCAATTATTCGTACACAATCATTCTTTTCAAAATAACTTATATGCTTCTTATTTATTTAATAAAAACCTTCATTTATTGACCATTTAATTTACAACAATATTTTGTACTTTAATTTGGTTGTCCCTAATTATATGAACACAGATCATATAAATATTTGTATTTTTCGAATAATTTGAACAGCTACAAATTTTATTATTTTCTCCTGTTCAAATTATTAGGGTAATTACCGTAGTACACATTTAAAACAGGGATGACTATCAACCTATTGGCCTATGCTGTGGCAACTTGAGACAAGAACATACTGACATGATTGTCTGTGCTGTGGCAACTTGAGACAAGAACATACTGACATGATTGTCTGTGCTGTGGTATTTTCAAACAGTAATCTATTCTGACCTGAATGCCTGGGTTGTGGAATCTGTACTTCGTGCGGAGGTCTTCGTTTTTCTGCCGAAGATTGTTGATTTGTGTTTCCAGCTGATGCTTAGCTTCAAACAGCTGATTCTTTTGGTCTGTGATTTTCCAACACTTCTGCTGGGCCAAAATCTTTTCTTCTTCAGCCTGTGAGATAATTAATGAGATTTATAGGGAAGCTGTTCTGTAGTGGCGTAGTGGCATGGTGGTCATGTGAGTAATGCCCCTTTGTTTAAGATTAAAGGAGTACTGGCCTGAGATTACAATTTCATGCTTAACTCAAAGTTTTGTACACAAATTCCCATATAACATTTGACCGTGAGCAAGAAATCGTACTCAAAATGTATCCTAATATACGGGCTCAATATATTAACCATATTAGTGTGACGTGTTGGTCAATGAATCAAGGCTTACAACTGATTACATTTGATGTAGAATGACTAATGCTGATGCAGTTCACTTGCATCAGTTTTCTTACACTGGGGAAAGGCTACTGTGAAGACACAATCTTCTTACATATATATTCCTTTTAAATACCGGATAGTATTTACAAATAAATATTCCGCTTCAATTTTGCTGAAATTCTCACATCTGACAGGTGCTAAGGTACGTGATATTATCCCATGTAGGAAATTATTTAATGATGGAATCTAAACCACAGGTCATGAGTCTGTGATGGAACAGACTGATCAAAAATGTCTTCTGTATACTAGTATTATTAGTATACAGATATATAACTACTCAGTATTCAATGCATACAAAAGTCTCATATTTTGTGATGATGATGATGATGATGTATGATGATGATGATGATGTATGATGATGATGATGATGTATGATGATGATGATGAAGATGCTAACAGGAATCCTCAAAAATGGCGTGCCATGAAGCAAATTTCCTGGTATGCAGGAGACAATGATTGGTTCAGAAAAGACAAGTAGGGTATATGATATTAATACCTTGCAAGTCGATGCACTTCAGCCAATCAGAATCTGATATCCTTGTGCGAGATGATGATAATGATGATGATGATAATATAATAATGATGATGATGGTAATAATAATAATTTTAATTTTAATTTTTATTTTTATAATTTTTTTTAGAGTTGTTTTCAAGATTCTTTCACTTATATCATGACTTGTCAGTTTAGGGCAGGAGGAAACCTGCAACATTATATGAAATCTTGCAAGTCAAAATTTTGTATTTTCCATACAATGCAGGAAAATGCAAGTTTGAATAGATGGCTATATCTGGGGGAATTGCAGTACTATTCGAGTGTGTTTTAGAAGTATCGAAATAGAAATAATATAATGATGATGATAATAATAATAATATAATGATGATGATGATGATAATGATGATGATGATAATAATAATATAATGATGATAATAATAATAATAATAATATAACGATGATGATGATGATAATGATGATGATAATAATAATAATATGATGATGATGATAATAATAATAATAATATAATGATGATGATGATAATAATAATATAATGATGATGGTGATGATAATGATAATAATAATATAATAATAATAATATATATTGTAAAATTGTTGAATAGGTATATTAAAAAATCCATCATATGTACAACATTCCAGGATTGACATGGTCATGTTTCAATGCTACCCAAACAACACTTCCTTACCTTTCTTTTTTCCTTCTCCAGTTGTTGAATGCAGGTGAAGTAATCGTTGTTCTTTATCTCGGCATGTTTCAGAAACGATCGAGTTTTATCACATTCATTCTGCAGATTTAACTTGTCCTGTCGTAACTACAATACAAAGAGAGCCTCTTTACTTAACTTATATTTCGTACGATGGTCAAAATATAAAATTATATTTACTTTTATTTTCAACTTATCACACACAAATCTGTAAACCTGGGAATAAAATAACTACGGCCTAATTACTAAGATCAGTGACTAGCAACAGGTGACTAATAAAGCAAAAGTATTTGGTATGAAAAATTCTTTGGCATCTTTTGTATGGGAATGGCCGTCATGCATCGATGAAATATTCCCGCTGTGACCTAACACACTAATTCATTCAATGTATGGGAATACCAAATGACAATATTTTGTCAATCCTAATTATAAATATTGGCATAATTGGGGTTTAGAGCAGCTTTCAAGATTATTTCACTTAATTCACCGCTTGTCAGTAGCACTAAATGTTACAGTAAACCTGCAAGCACCAGGTGGTAGTGACATACCAAGCATTCCCATGCTACAATCAGTGCATCCTATCAATATCGCATTGGAAATGTAACACCGTAAACATTATGAACACCGATGCCTGGCTCCCCGGACGAGATTTGAACCTGGGCCGAAGTCCAAACATTCTACCATTGTGCTACCACCCGCACACACAACATTTATAAAAATCAATACTTACTATTTCTGAGATCTGCATTTCCCTGTCCAACTCTGTCTGAATTATGTCCTGGTTGGCAAGGACTTCGCTGACCTTATCCTTCTGAGCCTCAAGGTCACACTCCAGTAATTCCACTTTCGCAGTCATGCTGGCGCTGTTTGGGCCTAGCTGGTATTTTGTGGCCTGTGACCATCACAAACCAAACATGCAATTGCAATGAATGTCAACGTATTGACCATTATTTCATAGATTATCTCGGTAAATACTTTATGGAATTAAAAACAAAACAAAACTTTCTTATTTTGTATGCTCTAACCAAAATTAAAATTTTAAAAAGCTAGGAACTGTGAACATTAATTTCACTCGGGATATATTTTCTGTATTCATTCATATCTTGTGGGTTATTCTCTAATTATAGCTTCTCTTAGCAAATTCAATAAATATTAAAATATTTATAACTAGTGAGACAAGAGGAATAAGTATATGGTTATGTAAAGCACTTCTAGTCAACTTGTAGTCAAAAGTCAAATTAAATGGATATTTTATTTTCAGGAAAACCTTTTTCTGACCGGTATAAAGGTCAACTACCTGTGATTGTATGTGTTTAAACTGCTATAGTTTGGCATGAAATGCATTGACACCCCTATTTCACAGATTATCTTGATAAATACTTTATGGAATGAAAAACAAACAAAAAAATTCAATTTATTATTTTGTACGACCTAATCAAAATGATTTTTTAAAATTTGTTTTCACCATTAATATTTTGAGTACTGGTATAGTCTGGTAGGTAATGTTACAAACCCCTGTTTGGTACCGAGACTCAAAAGATATTCAATGCAGGGCACTCAGGGTGAGGAAATGAGGGTACCATCCCAATTCCAAAATTACCACTTTGTAGATCGCCGAATAAGAATTCTGTCTATTAAACGTATAATTATTTCACCTCATACTTTTGCTAAATATGTGGAGGGTTGCCGCTCCGTTATGGAACAGCGATTTACATATTCAAACACCAATGGCAATTGGTCACATGAGAATCATCAATCAATAATAAGCGTTATCTCAAAAGAAATTTTGTTAAAAATCAACACGTTATTGCTAGGTGTATGTGCTGTCCAGTTGTGAGTTAGTAGATAGATTCATAACCTCTTTCTCAATACTTCTTTATTTTATGGAAATAATGGGCTTGTAATATAGCTATATAATGATATATCGTTTACACATTACTATCTTAGAACCATGCATGTGTTTACGTGTTACCAAATGTAAACAAGGGAAGGGTTTGCTTAATGTATCTTGATAGTAAAGGAGAACAAATTCCAAGTTGACATATATTCGGTTTTCCTAAACTAAATTGTAGCTCTAGGAACTATATCATTGAAAGAAGGGTCACAATTTAAATTTCTATCCATGCTTTGATACCATCCCTTGGCCCAACGGATCTTCTGTATTGCACGAACCATCATACTTCTTCACAATCTTCAACACGACACCTTTTGAGAGTTTTATAATGCATGACAAGTCTGTTTCATACGTGTATACTTGAATACAATATACATGAGCATTTGTGTGTGCTTTTAAATTGAAAATAATATTAAAGCTCTTTAATGAGTTATTATGTATCTACATAAAAAACAACAACTGCGTAATATACTGTTGATAAGAATGTGTTCCACCTGACAGTATGTGGATAATATGTTAATGTGACCGATTGTCATTGGTGTTCAAATATATGTAAATCACTGTTACATGATAGAACTTCACCCCTCCACATATTTAGTGAAGTGAAATAGTAATACATTAAATAGACAGAATTATTATAAGCATTTCCTAACAATGTGCAAAATTTGAGTGACCTGCGTTAAATAGTCTTTTTGAGTACTGGTACCAACCAGGGGTTTGTAACATTACCTGCCAGATTACAAGTATTATTTTATGCAAACGGGTGACATCTGAAAGACGTAACAGGCAGATAGGCTCAATTTGCACATTCTGACGCTCTTCTTCACACACGCGCATGTCCAAATTGAGCCTTTCTGCCTGTTACGTCTTTCAGATGTCACCCTTCTGCATAGTACTCAAAATATTTAGTAATAACTATATTGACAGATGTTTACAACATTTTTTTTTGTATTTTGGTTAGGTCATTCATGTGTTTTTTTTGGTGTTGGTCATTCCATTAAGTATTATATCGAGATAATCTACCAAATAGGGGTGTCAATGAATTTCATGCCAAACAATAAGAATATTGTGAACACACTCACCCCTGCCCCCCTGTTAGGGCTCGTGCTGGCTCTTATTCTTTTACTTTCTTCTATCAACCGCATTGACTTCTGCCGCTCCAATTGAAATCTCTCTGGAGAAGAAGACATTGTAAAAGATATATGTAGTAGTCCAACTGTGTGCAGGCCAAAACATCGCCACAGCTAAACAGCACCATTCAAAACGGTACCATTGTGGCGAAAATGGAACGCTGAATTGTTAAAAATGGCACCAAAATACTTGGTGTGAAAACAACACCGTAGCTGTGTTTAGCTATGTTTAGCTATGTTTAGCTATATTTAGCTATGTTTAGCTATGTTTAGCTATGTTTAGCTATATTTAGCTATATTTAGCTATATTTAGCTATATTTAGCTATGTTTAGCTATATTTAGCTATTTTAAAAATGTAATGATCTAGTGCATAATAATGTCACTGGGGTGCACATGTAGCAACCGAGAGCACATAATTGTGTCACTGGTACTTAAAAAGGTAATAATATGCTCTCGCTTTACTTCCAATCTGGCCTATAGTTCACGAAAAAAGTCACAGCGTTACAGTCCTCGCCTAAATCGCCATGTACGCCATGCTATTACTGTACCAGGAAGTGACGTAGACATCGATTTATGTCCCGACAACACCCGTGAAATGCAGACGAGAATTGTACCTTCCAGGACACACCGCGATTCCCGAATTCGATCCAATTCATTGGTCTTTTCTTCCAACTTCTTGGTCATATTATCATTGTCTTTAAGGAATTGCTGCAGCTTTCCGTGAAGATTTTCCTTGTCATCTCGGAACTGAATGTTCAGTTTCATGAATTCTCCTGCAAGCATATAGTCGCAAGTATTCACAGAAGGTGTTGAGAATTGTCAATGTGTATAAAATTTGTGTGTGGCTTATAGTTATTGTCACACCTTGTAGAAATAAACGTGTATTCATGCCATGCAATGGACTTACACTTACAACGGATCCATAAAACTTTACTGACAATTGTAGCTACTAGTGTCCTAAGTGACAGGGCACTGATTTTAAAGCAGATAATTAAACACATCATAGGAAATAAACCATAAATACATGGTGACAAAATTATACAATAATTAAGCCCGATCTTCTAGGAATAAATAGAGATAAAGGATTATACAAAAGAAATCTGGTCATAAAATATAGCAGACGGACGTCTGCACATCTCAACCTCAATGCTGAATTAATCAAGGTCAATGGTCTCTATGGCTTCTCAGGCTACCTCCAGTGGTCAAAAGGTTAAATATCACTGTTTGAAAGGCCAGCAGGCATCAAGAGAGGTGGAGTGTTATCAATGATAAAAGAGGAAGGAAATATCTCCATACTGTTTTCATCTTTGAGGCTGTGGATTTCTATTTCTTGCATTTTCAGCTTCTCATTCAAATGTTTGTTCTTCAGTAAATATTGTTGTAATGAAGCAACTTCTCGCTGAAAATCAAGATTGCACAGATTTGTCGAGAGTGTGAACCAGATAAACTTGGAAACACAATTGTTCTAAAAACGTTTCAAGAATGTTTGCAAGAGAAGATTTATAGTAAAATCAAGATATTTGCTCTCAGAAACAACCCAAAGATAATTCTGCATTAGTATAATGTTTTCAAAATATATAAAAATTATTTGGCTTCTAGGAAAATGTTTTTTCTCCCTCTATTTCAATATTTTGAAAGTGTTTTCACAATCACCATATCATTTGGCACTTCTTGAAATGAATTAAAGTCATTTAGCAAATTTGTAACAACACTATTTGAATGTTTCCCCATTGTTGCTGTTGTTTTTTAAAAGTAACATTCGTTTTTAAAATCTCGTACTAGTAAACCTTATTTCCAGTTGTGGTTATGAAGGGAGGTAACTCTTCACTAACATGATTCAGATATCCGATTGATTCGCAATCCGATCATTTTGAGCCTGAAACAGGTCCATGCGGATTATCAGGGGACCCCTGAACAGCAGAGATGTATTGTATCCCATTGGTTACACGTGTTGACTCGCCCTTGTAGCCTAATAGTAGTCAACTACACCCATGTGAACAATCATCTACTCCTAGACACTGGAGTCGTTTAAATACCTCCAAGTCGCGCTTCTCGTTTTCTGAAAATTCCAGCAACTTCTGTAGTTCTTGCATCTGGATTTGGAAACCATTCCTCTGGCATTCTATCTCACCCATGTCAAATCGTAACTGTACTAGGTGATCCAGATTCTGGGAAATCCTACCCGCCACATGTTGCACAAAACCTGCAAAACATATATATTGTTGTCAGCATAGCAGTTCTTGTCAAAGATGTTATGGAGGCAATTTCTTTTGTTCTAATTTTTTTTTAAATTGTAATTGTTAAGACAATTCTTCCAAAAATGTCTTACAGAAAAAGTGCCACCAAATATTTATTGCATGTCTTAGTTTTGAAAATCCCAGCACTGAACACCAACAAACAATTAAGGTAATTCATGCAGTTAATTAAAGTCAGCCTGCGATTGGCTGATGTCAAGGGTTATGGCAGCAATACCTCGGATCCACAATTAGTGACATGACTTTCTGAAGTACAGAGAAGATGCTAGGCTCTGAATAGTCTCTGGGACTCTCGAAGCTATACATTCTGTTCAAGATTGTGTCCTTAAAGGCATACAATTACAGATATTTATGCTCATTTGGACTAGTTCTTAGCTACAACTACAAAGTACATTCACAACATACATAAAATTATGATTGTACTTCAAAAAAACATTTCTCTGGATGGTAGGCAGAATTCCACTGATAAAAAAACAACAACATTAAATATGAAAATATTGAAAACCAGTGGGATATGCGTAGACAAATCAAATGTACATACTTTCAGGTAAAAAATATGTTTGACAATTAAATATGTCAATAAACCGTGATTGTATGCCTTTCATGAACAAGCTGACTATAATACAAAATGATTGTGTACATGCTGTATCCTCTCAATGTATGGCTATGACCCTGTGACAGTGACCTACCTTGTGGTGGCTGTCTGGCTTCTATGCCTGTGATCATCTTGAATACATGTGGGTACTCATACTCAAGGTCATTCATGAAGATCGTGAAGCCGTTGAAGCCCTTCATCAACAGAATATTGAGAAATTCTCCTGCAAAATAAACAAATAAAATCATTCAGATAACTTTACCAGCCTAATCAAAATCTGGGTTCATTTACAACTTTCAAAGCTCCAGAGTAAAGGTACACACCACAGAACATGGGGAAAGGTGCAGGTACAGAGTAAAGGTACACACCACAGGCCCAGGGGAAAGGTGCAGATACAGAGTAAAGGTACACACCACAGACCCAGGGGAAAGGTGCAGATACAGAGTAAAGGTACACACCACAGACCATGGGGAAAGGTGCAGGTACAGAGTAAAGGTACACACCACAGACACAGGGGAAAGGTGCAGGTACAGGGTAAAGGTACACACCACAGACCATGGGGAAAGATGCAGGTTCAGGGTAAAGGTACACACCACAGACCCAGGGGAAAGGTGAAGGTACAGGGTAAAGGTACACACCACAGACCATATGGAAAGGTGTAGGTGCAGACAGGGTAAAGGTACACACCACAGACCCATGGGAAAGATGCAGGTACAGAGTAAAGGTACACACCACAGACCCAGGGGAAAGGTGCAGGTACAGAGTAAAGGTACACACCACATACCCAGGGTAAAGGTACACACTACAGACCCAGGGGTGCAGGTACAGGGTAAAGGTACACACCACAGACCATATGGAAATGTGTAGGTGCAGACAGGGTAAAGGTACACACCACAGACCCATGGGAAAGATGCAGGTACAGAGTAAATATACACACCACAGACCCAGGGGAAAGGTGCATAATGAGAAGGAATTTGTAGACCAAGGGGAAATGTATAAGGGATAAGGTGCAGGTAGATCCAGGGAAAAGGCGCAGACCTAGGGGATGGTGCAAAATCATTTTCTTTTTTTCTTTCTTCTCTACCTCAGCTTTTACAAAAGCCTTAGATCCGCCTATGCAATGTGCAGCTTTTCATAAAAATGGAGGTGTTGCAGTTCAATCTGCTTGACGACATTATAGTTAATATTGATATAAAATATACAAAATATACTACAAATGACCATTATTGACTCACTGGCTTTGTCTCGACGAGTTGGGTAAACAAAACAGTTGCTAATCCTCTCAAAGTCATACTGATTAAAGACTCGTTGACCTCGGAGCTTGTCAAGGAAGACATCTGGGGATATATGGCTAACAAGTGTATAAAAATGTTCTTCAATGAAGTCGCCAAACGTATCCTGTTCCAGGAGTAAATAGGCCATCTGAAAAATAAAAGTGCCCAGAAGTTTTATGAATTGGCCATGGAACAAGCAGTATTAAAGTAATTATCCTTGTAGCTGGCCATGTTATAGACCCAGTCATAATGTATGTTTATCACATTTCATTTTTGAATGAGGGTTTAGAGCCGCTTTCAATATTCTTTCACTTATATCACAGCTTGTCAGTTTATGGCAGGAGGAAACCTGCAACATCCGTAGCGCTGAATGTTGCAGTCAACCTGTGAGCAGCTGGTACTAACAGACCAAGCATGATAACTGCATTGCCACAGTACAAACAGTTCATCACGATCACGTCAGAAAAATAACTTTCACAAATATTGATGCCAGGTTCACAGGGGTAGAACTAGACACTCGGCAGCCCGATCCATTTCTCATGATGTTAAAGTTATCCAACGGGCTAGTAGAAATTTCATGTTTTGTTATTAATATCATTATTTGGGTGAGTATGTTTTAAAGTTGTTCCATCCCTGGGCTCCCAGGGTGGGACTTTAACCTGGGGCTCTTATGTCCAAATGTTTGACCATTGTGCTACCTCCCACCCCTTGATCACAATAATCCCTCTTTTGTTCTTTTTTTTTTTTTTGGATTGGGGTTTTAAGTCGCTTTCAAGATTCTTTCACTTATATCACGACTTGCCAGTTTAGGGCAGGAGGAAA
>JAUTBT010022883.1:0-20581 GCA_032361225.1 Lepetodrilus schrolli
AATCCTTGAGTACGTACTCACTTGAGATTTTTGCCAAGTTGGTGATTACGAAACTCTGTGAGTACATGCTCAAGTGAGCACAGAGTTTACAGTTGAGTATGTTTTTGTACTCAACACGTTTTTTTTTTTTTCATTTTGGAAGTTTTTGGTGTAATGAGAGACATTGAGGTAAGACGGGTATACAAACTGGTCCCATGCCTATGTTACACATGATCGTTTTGTGTAACATTGGCAGGGAACTAGTCCTTTGTCTGCTACTGCTGATAAACGCTGATCGCGGTACCCGAGTGCTATTCTTTAGATTGACACGTATGTAATACCTATAGTACACTTCAATATGTCTTTATTGCATGGTGTTTTCACATTGATTGTTTGTGCTATGAAAAATAAATCTCCTGTAGTTTTGCAGCGAATTCCGGATTTGTTTTATTTCAGCTAATCCCATTTTTTGTGACCACGCACGTCAGCCAGCCCAATATTTTATACTAAAAAATGGGGTCCAAGTTTGACCGCACGGTTTAACCAAATCCACGATGTATGAAGGGCATTATGTCGGGGGTTCACTGTAAATACAAAAAATTTCAATGTTAAGCTGATATTTGGATCAAGAAAAATCTATTAATCCACCATTTATGTTTTTGTATTTAGGAAAATGTATGATATAATATAAATTTTGATGGTGATATTTATTTTATAGATGTAAATAATTATTTACACTTTTAAAATCAAATTATGTAAACGATTTCAGGGGGCAGAATTCAATATATTTACAATATTAACAATTACCATACAATCTTGTATCTGAAAAACAATACATTGTAGATTAGTTCATGTTTAACATGTTTAATATACTATTATTTTTAAAAAAAGGAAGTTTGACTGGATATTCTGTTTGTAATTCATTTTTAAAGCATATTTGAAGCAGTTATCTAATTCTTTATTTGTAACAAGTTTGAAAAAGGAAAACCAATTTAGAATTAGAAACTCATAATATAGTAGGATTATGAGTTTCTAATTCTAAATTGGTTTCCCTATCTATTATTTAGGAGCTTTATCAGCAAGTAACAAGATTGTATACACTTTTCATGTATAAATATCATGTTTTTATCAGTTTTTAGTTGCATCCAATATGTATAAGTTTTCAATATCTAATTTCTATCCTTTATCATGATGCTAATGTGGAAAGTCTTTGTATAATCGTTAGTTAACTTTACTGTATGTAGTGTTACATTTGGATGGATACATGTGCTAGTTCATCACATACACTTACTAAGTGCTGAAAGAGTGGTGGCCATTTTGTTCTGATACATTTTTATGTTAACTAGTGTAAATTGATCACTGAATTCCAAGTGCTCCAAGTGTTTGGAATACTCTCCAGCAGGTTCCTACTAATCGGAAATCTTGTCCAAACTTCCACCCTGTCTGAAATTACTTCTCTCCATCGTGAGATGGGAGGAGAACAAAAGCATCTGGGTTTATTAAATAATGCTGCCCTTCGATTCATGGACCTGTGGATATTTATTCGGCATTTCTGATGTTTAATGTCAATACAAGGCCAGGATTTACTGCTCACAGAGACGTGTGTTCAATGGCGGCAGAATTGTCTTAGGCTATGATCAGCCAGACGAAGCTATCATCACGTTGTGGTGACATTGAACAGCCACTGGATTCATTATGATTAATCTACAAGTTCACAGAGATATACACAGTCAGGAGATGCAACTTTATCTAAATGCAACTAAGTTAGCTCTGTTTGTATTATTTCCATGAATTATTTGGTCAAATAGATAATCCTAACATATGTATGTTATCGTTACAAATTGTTCTTTTAATAGTTCATATGGTTAATATGAAATACATGTAATGAAACCTATAAATTGTACATGCTTTTAATATCCATATTATTTAAGATAATATTTATGCCATCATATTATTAGGGCAAAATACGGCCATTCAAAATGTATAAACTGGCAATAACATCATATTTATGGAAATACAGATAATGGCACAGATGTATCTATAGGTTTTTAACTGTAATGACAGCACAATAAATACATCTGTCAACATACAATCAGAAT
Organism: Lepetodrilus schrolli; assembly: GCA_032361225.1. NCBI lineage: Eukaryota > Metazoa > Mollusca > Gastropoda > Lepetellida > Lepetodrilidae > Lepetodrilus > Lepetodrilus schrolli. The sequence continues at coordinate 2,079 of JAUTBT010022883.1, forward strand.
CTAGGACAAGCTCTAGGTGTCCAAAGTTTCCTGTTCAATATTTTATTGCCATTTCTGGTATACATTATTGTATATTCCCCGAGATTTTAGCTGTAATTATGCTAAAATAACCTAACAGCTTTGTTTTTCAGCACAACTGGAGAAGAAATTTGAGGGTATGTACATCTAATCCAACCATGTCTATCCCCACTTTTCACATTGTGTTGTCATCTTCCCCATTACCTGTCACCCTTATGTGTCGAGTGGACTCTTTTGCATGTTGTGATAATCAACTCGACCTATATTTCTCATATAAGGTATCAAATGCGTGAAGCTAGTGCATTTCAACACCAGGCTGACAGTTCAGTATAATGCTCATATTTAACTGAATTAGTCTTGGAGTCGTAAGGACAGGTTAGAATACAGTTGTTGATCAAATAATCAGACGTATTAAACGAGATCGCCAATGGTGGAGTCACTAGATAAACAGCGGAGACTGATGACCAGCACTATCCGGCTGTGCTGTAATAGACCAGCAGCAAACTGTATTAAGCCAGTCCATTGATGGATGGGGGTCTATTAGAGAGATTTAAAGAGAATGTCTATCACACAATCACACCAGTTAATATTGTAAGCACCTTGGTAGTCCTGGAGGATGTGGATCCAGCCATGATGGCTGACAGTGATCAATCTCAGGATTTCATCAATGTATTTTCATTCCCCATTAGTAATAGGAATCAGACTCCATCAAATGTTACAGAAACTCTCCAGGATGTCACATCACACAGGTCAAATCTTTGTGCGTATTATTTTTTTTATTCATTTATGCTTTTTAATGCCAATCTGGTATCATTGGACAAACCTTAGAGTAATGCAGGACGACTTGTAGAGAGATGACGTACAGTTCTAGCAGACTTTTCATTCTTATATTCCTCTAGGGTGGTATCTGCCCAGACACTAAACTGTATCACAATTAAATTGGTTTTGATCTGACACTTTTACAGCACCGGCAAAGTGAATATGTCTATATAGTGTGTTCGATGTCCAAGCTGGTGTGGTCAAGTGCACCGATGGCAGACCGATACATACACTGTACATGTATATTGTCACACATGTATTGATACATTCATTGTATATATGCTTGGATCTTCTTATCATTACCATGAAAGTGTGAAACTGTAATTTCCTGTCTTTTATGTTGTGACAGTGTTGTTTTCATCATTATTTCAAAGAAAATGCTGATTGTGAATCATCTTTAATAGTTTTTCAAGTCAAAGGGAATGTGGAATAATAATTTATGTATGAAAAGAAATACTATTGTGTTCACTTTATCAGTTCTAGATTGAGTTCAGCTTCTGAAATGAACTTAATATTTCTTGAATGATTTTTTTATATATTTGATGTGGTTTATATTCCTAATAATCTCAGTTTCAGTAGAAAAATTTCACAGTCGGTATATTACAGTGCAAATTATGGTGCTTGCTACATGCAATGGCCAATTATGCCAAGTATTGATCATTGCTTAATTGAAGCCCAATTGCATCATAGCCAGATGGATGGACCCAATACATGAGTAACACTATATTTTGTTCAAAGATTACATCTTAAATTATTGTCCATTACATTTGAATACGTTTCATTGCCTTTTGGTGGCATAATGTTGGCAATGATACCCATAATGTCAAGCCATGAATACTGATTATAACCTAATGTCAGTAATTCATATTGTGTCGGATGTCATGGTTGATTATCCAAATGAAGATACAGGTCAGAGTTCATTCTGAACAATAATAGGTTGTTCTCACTGTATTTTAGTCCAGAAAGTCACATTTCTTTTCTATTTTGATTCAATAAGCTGTGCCATTAAAACTTATTATAACTAGTTTCTTCATAGCATCATTTTAATATTTTTCAATATTAAAACTATTGACGTTTTTGTTTATATATATGTATAAAGAATCCATATTTATTGAAAGATGTTATTCCAGAAAGAATAATTTACCATCCCATAGAGTGTGAGTAAATAGTATTGCTTTATGGAACAGCTTATACATTGTACAAGATGGCATACATTTTACCATGCTGTCTGGGATACTACCACCTTGATGCCTTTCTTAACCCTTTCTCAGCTACAGAACCATAGCTATGTTTGGGAGAAGGATGTGATGACCTCCAGCTGAGATGGCTAAGGCTATCCAGTCTGTTCGTAATTATCAAGCCTTATTCAGTTATGCCTCACTGATTGTATGTCCATCATTATGAACCCCATATCTGGTATTAGATAATGTAATTACTTCTGGAACTAAGTTTGCTCTGTAATTGTACATCTTATTGTGAGTAAAAAGATTATTTCAGTCGTGTCATGATCTCATTTCGGCTGCCATTATCACCATGGTTTTTTTTATGATATATTATCTACAGGCCATGTTATTTGGAGTATGCTGCAGGATGTATACTGACAACAAGAAGTAAGGGAACACATGATGTGATAAATATTGACATTGTATTTAAGCTTTCAATGTACGAAATTGTTCAATAGTTATATGTTAGACATTTCTGAACATCCAATTATTTGCATGTAACTGTGGTTTTTCCCTCAAAACTACCGACTACTATGGGATAATGTGTTGAATTGAATGATCATTAATATATTTATAGCTTATCCAGTTCACAGATACAAAAGACACAGAATAACAATTAGAGGAAGACATAGTATAGTAAATCTGATCCAACTTAACAGCACCAACTTGGGAAAGTAAATCCCAATAGAGGTGAGCACATGTTCAACTAATCCACCATGCTTGGTCATGTTGATGTGGACTGATGACAGCATCTGGCAAGGAACCATGTTATCTGAATGTTTGTCCTACTCTCAGAAATGACCTGACACTAAGATATGTCCTGACACAATGGCCTGACACTAAGATATGTCCTGATACAATGGCCTGACACTAAGATATGTCCTGATACAAAGCAATGGTTTGTTCCTTGTCTGGAACCAATCTGAAATCATTGTTTAATCAGTTTCTGTTCTTTAAGTATTTTCTTTGACAACAATACCTAGTTACTATTGGGTCTGATAAGTGACAAGAGGTCAACAAGGTAAGAGACCCATCATTAGTCATATCAACTTGTAATTTTCACCTGCCATTCATGCACTGTTTTCATTGCAGAAATCATCTGTTCTGATTCCCGTGGGCAGGTCAAGAGCGTATCATCAAATAGACCCTGATTGTACACATATCACTGCTTCTCTTAACAGATATTCCAAAACTTCAATGACAGTGCCATCCGAATATTCCCAATTTCAACGAATTTTCCTGTGTACTGATCTTTACAGAAGGACCCTTGATACAATGAACTGGGCTCGGGGTGAAACGCTCGAGGGCTTGAGAACTTCCTCTTGTCAATACACCATCCTTGTTTCAGCTCCTCTCGTTGGGCTCTGTCACGGAGCACACAGGATTACGCAGCCCCTTGGAAGGAAATAGCGAGACTGGAGTGATGTCTGTCCTCATAACATGTGCTCTCGGCACTGAATCAATGCAGGCAAATATCAGCCCCTGTAATTGAGCTAATCTCACAGTCGCAACCCGTCCTTCTTTTGACAGGACAAAAAGTTTAGGTTGTAACCTGGGTTATTGTCTTCCCACTGCCAGCTAATTCGGTCCAAGGTGCCGCTTGTTCCTAGATTTGTTCATTCTTTGGGCTAATCTTGGCATCATCAAGCAAGCCTTCTGGTATGCCTCCAAGATGACCAACTCCGGTCCGGCCATCAAACACAAACCATCCACTGGAGCTAATTTGTCACGCTCTTCATGCTCAGTGGTCGTCATAACCATGGCAACATTAACATTAGGCTTTTATTTCATCTACAGCTATCTGGATTGAACAAAGGTTTCTATCTGATTTGGTGTGGCCCCTTGGTATGCTCATCTCCATATTCCAGAAAAGGATCTATGTTCTGGATCAGTGCTGATGTTGTCCTACTGGTTTTGATGATCTTGTGGCCCAGAAGCTAGATATCCTTGTCTACTCTAATTGTATATAGTGCATGCCTGATGAGATGGGCATTGTCATTGGTTATGTACATTGTGCTACATTGTGGTTATGTAAATTGTGCTACATTGTGTCTACACAATTGCTTTGGAATATGCAACTGGCTATTGAAACATCTACAAATTATTCAGAATTTTTCAACATATAAATCAGAAATTTTAAAAGTATATCAATGTTGAATATATTCAATATATGTAATATATATATTATTTCCTGCTATAGTATTCGTAATGTATATATTATTTCCTGCTATAGTATAAATATGGTATATTCTCTGGATTACAGTACTACCCTTTCATGAAATGCAGGCTATGTTTCTTCCCTTCATTTTTAATTTCCTCTACATCTTCAGCATCTCCTTTCATGCATACAATATTCAAACCTAAATAGTTTTTAATGTTTCCTTATTAGCATTGATACTGCCAAATTACCTTTGTCTAACACCTTTTTGCTGCATCAACTGACACAATTAATTCAATTCACTTCATCTTTTTCTATCTCCATCACTTAATTATGTTTCTCTAAGCACACACTGTCACTTCTTGGCGAGGAAATGTAATTCAATTGGATAACACTTTGGTTTCATTTAGGCAAGAAAGTCTAATGTTGTTCAGAGTGGGTTATCAAGTTAGTCATGAATTCAGGTACACTGACAGCATTACAATGAAATTTCCTGAAAATATACACCATTGGTCTTTTCTTGTCCATACATTTTTATTTGAATATTTATTCATTTTATTAATCTCAATGAAGAAAATAATATAATGTTGGTGTATATATGTGTTACTGTGTGTTGCTGAGCATCACTGTGTTACTGTGTGTTGCTGAGTGTCAGTGTGTTGCCGAGTGTCACAGTGTGTTACTGTATGGTGCTGAGCATCACTGTTACTGTGTGTCACAGTGTGCTACTGTGTGTTGCTGAGCATCACAGTGTGTTGCGGTGTGTTGCTGAGTGTCACAGTGTGTTACTGTGTGGTGCTGAGCATCACTGTGTTACTGTGTGTTGCTAGGTGTCACAGTGTGTTTCTGTGTGTTGCTGAGCATCACAGAGTGTTGATGTGTGTTGCTGAGTATCATAGTGTGTTGATGTGTGTTGCTGAGCATCACAGTGTGTTGCTGTGTGTTGCTGAGCATCACAGTGTGTTGCTGTGTGTTGCTGAGCATCATAGTGTGTTGCTGTGTGTTGCTGAGCATCACAGTGTGTTACTGTGTGTTGCTGAGCATCACAGTGTGTTACTGTGTGTTACTGAGTATTACAGTGTGTTACTGTGAGTCAGTGACTATCACTGAGTGTCACTTCTACATCAGTCTCATGGGATGGCCACATACTCTCAACTTGCTAATATGTATTCCATACACAACTTTTCAATTTCAAGAAATCTTTTTGTGAGTAAAACGTATTATCTTGACACGACTTCTTGCTTTTACGACAGTGAACTCTGGCTAAGTGGATGTGTTTGTATTTAATGTCCAGTCCACCTCGTTTACTGTCTTCTCTTCTCATTTCAATAATGGCCATCTTGGATAGTTCTAAAAGGTTGACAAAGTTTTTAAATTTTGATTTGTAGAACATTTAGAATGTTGGATCTGTCACGTTAACATTGAATTCTAGAATATACAGATATGTACCGTATAATGAAAATAGGTTCTGAATTTGTATTCTGATATCACTGCATTCTGTTTATGGTTGGAGGAGAGCCTACAGTGAATGTGCCTAGTTCTCACTTGAACGATTTTTTTGTACAACTGCAGTGTGACTAAAACATCATACAGCCATGCGATTCCTGTATGAAATATCTAGTTTTTCGTACAGTCTCACTTGTGCAACTGGCGTGCGACTGACTTTTATATGTTTTTTTGATGAGATCCACCCACGTTGTACGGCACTAACACCGCGTTCGCATGGGGTCGCACCACACTTGCATGATATTCCTACAGCTTGTACAGCAGTCTGATGGCAGTCGCACCAGGCTCTCATGAGATTCACACAGGTTGCACGGTAGTTGGATGGCAATCTGGTGGATGTCACATGGGAGTCACACTGGGGTCCACTGGGCCAAGCCGTGCGACTCCAGTCCGATTCCCGTTCGACTGCTGTGCAACTCCCATACGACCAATGCAAACTATGCGAACCGTGCGACAGCCGTATGGAATATTTCAATATTTGGAACAATTCCACCAGCATGCGACCCATCCGAATTATACACAACGGCCCTACAACCTGTGTGAATCATCAACATACTGCTATGCTACCATATGCACTGTATGATTTGGTAGTTGCACGGAAATTACGTAGAAAATCGTTCAAAGTTAGAACGGGGTATTAGATCTATAAACCATAACAATTGCTAATTTATTCAAAGGTGATAATATAATTTGTCAACTCGTCCCTCGGTGTATATGGAATGATGTACCCCGCTTGAGAGCCCTTGTACCCTGAGTCGTTAGGTGAGGGGTACAAGGGCTCTCAAGCAGGGTACATAATTCCTTATACCCTGAGGGACGAGTTGACAACGAATTTATCCTACCATCATGTTACTGTATGTGAACATGCCTAAATTCAATCAAAATGTTTCTTTTTGCCTGGAAAAAGTTGTAGGCCGGTTTGGCCGTACTTGACAGTACATAGATCACTGTGACGTCATGACTACTGTATGGTAGATAGGCATTATGCCATTGTCATAGCAGCGGGAAATAAGTGATTTGTATACCTCCCATGCGGGGTATATGGACATATTTTTAAAATCACATAAACAGAAGAAACTTACATGTAAAGTAGGATAATTGTCCATTATCAACACAGAGATTGCCTGACTGGAGATTATTGCAAGCCCTCAGACATGCTTGATTCTAGAATGCTGTTCTCCACTACAGTGGATGATACTTTCATCATTACATGCACTACAAGTAGGATCAGCATAGAATTTAAAACATTTTCTTTTCAATTACTAATACATGGAATCTATGGAATTCTGTATACATTGTATTTGATTAAATTTGATATAATATGATTTAATAAGGACCGTTTAAATAGGAATTTAATCGAATTTTCCTAGTGAATACTGTGTTAGAGAATTGATTTGAACTCAATTGACTCTCAATTGGATAAATCTTTTCTTGATGTTCATCAGGTCAGTGTGTTCCTCAGTGTGTCAGATCTTCACAACACATGTATTCCAACTATAAAAGAAGATTAATAGAGTGATCAGGATGCATGAGATAAATCTCTGTCATTTCAAAAGACTCATCACTGATAGCCATGTAAGAATTACACTGATAAGGATAATGTAATCAATTGCGAGCTGGCATGACATCTGACGAGAGATATAAATAGCATACACCCTGTTGATTTATCGTAAACCATGCGTGATTTATGAATCTTCGATCTGAACTTTAACTGATCATGTCACCAGTACTGAGACAGCATTCTGAGGTCCATGAAATCTGTCATAAATCTTGTATCAAACGCAATCTGCAATGCAAGTCGGAGGAATGCTCGGACTCTCGGACACCACATGTAATTAATAAACATTTAGAATCAATTTGGAACTGCCCACTAAGGACATCAGATGTGTAACTCCTGTAGATCTCAATATTGCAGCATTGGTGAACAATTGATAATAATCATTTCTATTAATTCTCTTTTGGAGTGGTATTACATTTAATTTAATTCCTTGAAATGTTATTACTTTCACTTTGAAAACAAATAAACACATTCATATATATTGATGAAATTAAGTGTCATGTTCAACATGGAACTTAGTTCTATATTTTTCAGCTTTAGTAGATTTAGCTTGTGTCATCTGGCCAATGAAAACAAACCACCCAGATAAAAGATGTAAAATGAACTTAATTATTTTATAGAAGTAAGCTATCTTGAAAATGTTACTGATTCAATATATTATAGAAAAAGCAATGTTCAGTACATTAAATGTTTTTAATATATTCTGTCACAAATGTGAACATTTATGGAAATGTTCACCCTCTTAGTAGTTGCCTCAAAATAATTCAGATTATTGTGTAGAAGCATTCTTTTTCCAGTGAAAATTTTACGTTTAAAAGTCGCCTTTATAAGTGCCACCAGATTCATGTTTATAATGGTAATTGATATTGTATGTTGAGAAGAATATTTGTCAAGGATCAAGCTGATCAAATTGCAGGATCAAACCTGTAGCCTAAAATCTCCAGACTGAACAGATCTTTCCAATTTGACTGTCACCTGAAGAAATACAGTTTTTTCTCAGAAACTGAATCTATTAACAGCATCAACAGGTGTAATTATGTAATAGAAATGTTTCCCATTTGTTGTAAAATTATGGCCCGGTCAACCAAACCTTGTTTTGGCAAAGTTTTGGTTCATATGGACTTGATATGTGAGCTCATGTTGAACACTTTACTTGGTTTTCTTGGTACAAATTTAAATAGATTAAAAATGGTCTTTTTCCTCTGTGAAATCCACAACATTTATGATAAAGAATTATTAAATTAGAAGTTAAAAATAGAAAAATAATGTAATTATGCCGTTATATGAGATAGAATCAAATAAATTATTCAGCATCTGTGATATATAATTGGACTGGTAATCAATGATATGGATATTAGTGGGGTGTTCTTATCTACATTCACTATCCACTGTCTCCAAGATAGATCAACCATAATTTAAGAAGGTTAATATATTAGTATAGAAATGTAAATGCTTTGAATTATTTAATATTTAGAATGCAACAATAAGCAGCTTTACCATCCGACTATCTAGACCATCTATATTTAGTTATTTTTCTCTCTTTTCATGTGGAAACATGTATTACAGGAGATAGAGTAGTGAAGAAACTATGAGTCATGGCTTGACCTTATAGGTGAGTGAATACATAATAAGTAACAACATTTGCCAATAGTTTTCCAAAGTTTATGCCATAAAACAAATCATTAAATCAAATATTTGGAGGAACTCGCGTGATTACAGAACACATTCCATTTAGGAGTTTACTGCTAAGGCTTGGAACTGTGAGCATTAATTTTATTCTGATACGTTCCATAATCAATCATGTGATATTCTTTTATACTTCAATTTGTTTGAAGTCAACTTTATTTTTATCTAGATCCTATATTGTTAGAAATTATCAAAAGATTAGTAGTAGTCTGAAGAAGTAACTTTTCAGACTGATTGTAAGTATGTTAGGTTCTCATCCCTCTATAAGCATACCAGTTTATGATAGCAGAAATGTTTTAGAAAGTGAAATTACAACCCAGATCAGTTGCTCTTTCAGTCATGCATACTGCTGAATTTATGAGCTTGAGATTGACCAATCTCTTGCCTTATTTAAGTTTTAGCTCTACTATCAACAGAACTATCCATGTAACTTGGTACCATGTGTTCTTTAAGACAAGCTGTCTCCCATGAGTTAAAATGCATCCACAAGAATGACCAAAATATGAAAGGAAATGTCCACCATTAAGTCCCAGTGTTGGGGAACTGCTTCAAATTAGGCTAGAACAGAAGCTGAGAAGGGAATTACTACTGATTACACTGTAGCCCAGTGCAGAAAGACAGAGTCAGGACTTGATACAGCAATACCAGCCATGGTTAGCAAACTAATGACCACCATCACTAGGAAAAACAAGCAGTTGAATGACGTTTGAATCAGAGGTATTTGTCAGCAGTAATCAGCTTGTCCCGGTCCCAGCCAGGTCTTTGACAGATCCAGCTGAGATCTTGTGATGTCATATGTGATTTGGGCCTGTCCGCCAGCCAATCAGCAGCTTCATTACCATTTTAGCACACCAATCATCTGCTGTCTTTGACAGTTTGCTTTACTTAAAGGCTAATGAAGAAACTGTTACGATTTTGGTAATACGTAACACTGAATTTGTTACAGTTTTCAGTAATATGTAATGTGGAGTTTGTTAAACTGTTGCTTGTCTTGTGGCGCACAGTTGAGTGTGTTATATGTTATGTAAGTTGGCATCTCGTTGTACAAGTCAGTATGAAACATAATCCAACTATAAGACAATACCATTGATGTAACATGTATAATTTCTTGCTGCTATCCTTTATTGTACTTTATTCTCAACTACATGGTGTTATAGCTGTTCAACTGTAGAAGTTTAAGATCATTCATTGATCAAGGCTACATAGTTTTGTATCTTGTATCCAGATATCCATTGTATGATGTGTGTGACATCAGATGTGACATAAATATAAATAGATAAACATAAAGTACTTTGCTTCATTGACTTGCTTTGTGTATCAAATGGTGGTGGAATAGTGAACCTTAGTTTTCCTTAGTGTCATTCCACAGAATGATTTGTGACTCCGTTTACCGACTACTGACTCCCTATACTGCTTCCCTATACTGACTCCATATACTGCTTCCCTATACTGACTCCATATACTGCTTCCCACACGGATTCCCTATATTACCTCCCTATATATTCTGTGGAATGAGACCAAGGAGAACAAAAATATAAAGAAAAAAGTGTCTCCAGTCTATTAATCAGACCTACGTTCTATAGAACAGAAGCCAGGATCTTTCAATGTTGTGTTATTATCCACCTTCAGAGTACATACTACCATGATTACATTCAATAGGTGTTCATTAAGTGGATATAGGTGTTACATGTATAAGTTACGTGAGAGATATGATCTATGTATATATTTGTAATCTAACTGAGATTAATGCATTTTCACTGAACAGAGGTTCTATTTTTGTATCGAGCAATATTGTGTTTCTATTTCGATACTTACTTCTAAAACACTCGAAATAGTCCTGCAATTCCCCCAGATATAGCCATCTATTCAAACTTACGTTTTCCTGCAGTGTATGGAAAACAAAAAATTTTGACTTGCAAGATTTCGTATAATGGTCCAATCGCCCGAACAGAATTTGTACTGTTAGTAGTGAGCCCATGTCAACATCATGAAAGATGGCCATCCTTTCTATATCTCGCATCAGGCCTGTTCCAAACAGTCCACATGCGAGATCTGCGCATTGTGGACTACCTCTGAGTGGGACTCGGGACGCGGGACCCTAACTGTACGGCGGTGCAGTTTGGTTTCCCGTAACTGGCCGGCCCGGGACCCAGGACGCAGGACCCAGGACTTGTGGCTGGAATCCAACCCATACCACGGTACAGGTCGATTCCCGCTACCCGGGACCCGTCCTTCACTATGGCTCAGGCTGGGGTCCTGGGTCAGGTTCTGGGCTGGCCCCACCTGCCACCCAACACAACGCAGTCAGCCCGCAGTCAGCCCGAGGGCAGGCAGCAGTGCAGGGGGTGCGTCCGATCCAGGGGATCTGACGACACCCACATGGTCTGGACAGGTCCCATATCCATGGGGTCCGTTCAGCCACATGGGATGGTTCCCTCCGGGCTTCGGTTTTCCGAACCCACAGGGGAATCCATCCCAGGTTGTGCAGGCAGCTAGGTTTATCATGCCAAGGGGGCCGTCAAACCAGGCTCAAGGGGGTGATGTTTTCAGACATTATTCCCCCCTGACAACCACCTCACAGACTGCCCCCGGCGACGATTCAGCCCAGGCCTGACGTGTCGTCGATGGAGTGGTCATCTTCCGGGTCATCATCTGCGGATGAGAATTCTGCCCCGGAAGAAATGGATCCAGTCCCTTTACCATGGATGGAACCATCGTCGGGTTCCACACCTCAGCAACAGCAACGGTGACCTCAAATGCAACTGAGGTACTCCGCACACCTCAGGTTCGTTTCAATGGGGAACATCTTGAGCGGCCTTTTGGCGTAACGAATCCACCTTCTTCAGCTTCTATCTACGGGATATGACATGGGATGTGGAGGGCATTGCCAGGCTGCCAGTAATGGCGGCCCAGCAAGTCCTCCAATGAGAATCGTTAATGACATGACCCGGGCAACGGCCATACAATTTAACGACATTTTCGCACGAAAATAAGTTAATAGGGGGCCTTGAGCATTGTACCCACCTAAGCCAACCGTTAGGTGAAAGACTGCGAGAAAGACCCACCCTTCTGGGGGATACAGCATCGAACTACCAGAACATGGTGAGTACGATTTGCTTATTCTCTTTAGTGTTTAAGGTAGTCAGTCGCAAATGGGTTTAAGAGTCTACAGACGCTATGGATGTTGTGGGTTTCCTCCTGCCCTAAACTGACAAGTCGTGATATAAGTGAAAGAATCTTGAAAGCGTCTCTAAACTGCAATTTAAACTAAAAATACAAAAATTAAATCTATTGGCACCATAGAATTTATAACATGTAAACAGTAATATGGCACAAATAGGGATATGGAACTGCAGCTAGTACAGACATTACTAGCTTAATTGATTCACAAGGTTATTCATCACCATAATAATTTTAAAATGTGTCAGAACTATAAACACCTGGAACTTATCAGTGTTATTATGTTGCATTTAACGTCTTTGCATTCTGAAAACAAACATACGACTGTTGAGCACTAATTCAGTGCCGTTGTAACCTTAATGCCATTATCTTTCAGATATTTGATGTCAATGTGAAAAGCACCTTCTTTCTGTGTAAAGAAGTAGTTCCTCACATGGAGAAGAGAGGGTTAGTTAAAGTTAAATTAAGCCCCTGTGTCCATAAGTGAACACCAAATGATGTGGAATTTCACAGTCTAGCTATACTTTGTTGTTTTAAAGGACTCATACACATAGGTGATTTTACGTATGGCCATTATTATTATTTCTCATATTTAATGTATAGAGCTATATTTTTACGAATCCGAGCTTTGGGGTATAAAAAGCCACACAAACCCATAAAAATACATCCTTTACGTTTTACCTGTCGATGATAAACAATCCAATGTTTTGAAAATGGTGTCCCCTCTATGTTAGTCACGTGGTTAGATGAGTACACTGTGATTGGTCCTCGGTCAGACAGTTGTGAAGCAACAAGCATGCAGTCGATGTAAATAAACAAACTGACTGCCCGGAAAATGAGCCGATTTATCGATAACATCTCATTTGGAAGGAAATCAATCACTGTACATGTTGTAGCATCATTAGTTCTTTAGATTTATTATTTCTGTATTATTGCCTTTAATTTGATACCAAACCTAATGTGTTTGTATTGGAAAACATATTTGACCCTCATCACTATTTGAAAATTGTCTGTCTAATGACTTTAATAACAAAACTTGCCCAAAGGTCCCAGATGGCACCCAGCACCCCACCCCACCCCACCCCCACCTGACTACCATTGTGTATGGCACTTTACGATTATGTTCACATTATACACTGTACCTGACTAAAAGTTTGATTGACTGCATTAACCCTCTCCATGCTGGAGGCAACCAGAGATGCCATAAAGAGCAGTGCCTGTGCCTAATCCAGCAGGGAGAATGTTAATTAAGTTTTTTTAAATTAAAATTTCAGCAAAGGATCCATAATCCTAATCAGCTCAATAGGCGGCTTTGTTCCATTCAGTGTGAGTGTTTGTCCCATTCACTTCCTAGACAACAAGCTAAATAGGTGGACAAGGAACACAATTATGTGGTATTTTACAATACTTGTGACCTATTATGTTTATATTACCAGGTAGTGAATTCTTGGGTTTTAGGAACTACGATAATATACTCAACAAAATAAATTAGGGACTGACAGATATTTGTGGAGAAGCTTTCTACCAAATTTGAAACTCGGCTTGTATATGTATAATTGCATTTACTGGGAAATTACTAATTCTGAAAATATTTATTTCCTAAGCTTCCTTTTGCATGTTTTGACATTTGTAAAATTACATCTGTGGAACAAGTAATAAATTTGGTCTGGGTATTGTTGTTTTTATTGGCGTAGATGTTGTTATTTTTGTTGTTATTATTGTTGCTGTTACTATTACATGTTATTATTATTACAGCTGCTGGGTGCATACTCTGTAAGCAAGACAGCGTTAATTGGGATGGGGAAAGCTTTGGCACCAGAATTGGCAATGCGCAATATTAGAATAAATGTTGTGTGCCCTGGAATCATAAAAACAAAGTTCAGTGAAGCTGTGAGTATTTCAATAGTGACTGTACAATTTCAGCCTCTACTGCACAAATGCACTCCCAAGTTGTGTTGTTATCTTATTACCACTTACAACGTTATTATTAATTATTATATTGTTAATGTTTAGTATTGTTACTAGTTATGCTCAGTATAGTTATCAGGGTTTGCCTCTTAATTAAAATATGTTCCTGGTTCACAGGACCAACAAGTTCAAAAATTTGCTGGTCCTGCTGAAAAGTTACTGGTCCTGTTTTTTATTTGTGTACCGTCACGTATGGGTGAAAGATTCCCGCTGTGACGTAAAACGAAAATTCACTCATTTTATTTGTGTAATATTTAATCAAATTAATCATTATAAGTGTCGAAATTCTGAATCAAATTGGAAATGAGATATTTCATGGCATTAGTAATTTTTTTTTTAATGACATTCCCAGTCAGTTACTACACTAAGTCTCTTTACACATCAGCACATAGACGTTTAGAAGATCCACAATTTTATTCTGAATCTGATACAGCTGCAAAGTCGGCAAAGGTAGAGATTAGGGCCCCCTCTATTTCATCAATTTGCTGAGCCGGGGATATGGATATGGTTAAGATTAGCACACACATATTGATTTGCATCTAGCAACTACATAATCATTGTTTTTGTGATGATAGCTCTTTTATTCATGGAAATATCCAGGCTGTTCCATCAGCTGGTCACCTGCTGTTACGTAAATTACAATGGGTAATGACTGATCTCATCGAAACAGACGTCACTGAATAAAGTACTACAGAATAATTACAAAAAAAAACAGTCATAAAAATTGATCCATTTGATTTATATTGGTTGCAAAATTGCATCCTAGATGTCTGTGGAAACATGAAATACATTTTGCGACCGAGATTCAGCTAAATTTAGTAATAAAAGGGACGGGGCCCCCTGATCTCCACCTTTACCCTGAAAGGTCCGATTCAGAAAAGGAAGAATCATAATCAAACAGTCCACTTCAAATTCAAAATGAAAATATATTATTTTATAGTAGATGTTTTGTTTTGTTTGATGCAAACCCAAGTATCTGTGTATTTTCGTTAGCTTTCACAACAAAACACACTCTCTGCTTGCTAGCTGCGAGGATTCACATAATTGGTCATGATGCATGATCTCGACCAATCGGGTCACGTGTACAAACAGGTGTATAAATGACTGTGACATTTGTACTGTAACTCAAATAACTCTGTTTAGAGTGTGATTTTATCGTCTAGCTTAATTTAATCGTAGCAAATGAAATTGCACTTTGTGTGATTAATATTGCATGTGGCACTGATGACCTGCACAAATATACTCGGACCACAGGACCAGAAACTTAATTTTCTTGTCGACCTGACCTCAAATCAGTCAGTCACGGATAGAGGGCCCAACGTTAATTTCGTACCCTGATAGTTATTAGTTGTGCTACAAGAACAGTTGAGTTGGTTGTATCATTAAAAACAGTAACTATTTAGTATTCACCATCAGTCACAAGACATGTGCATCCACTCAGGTTAAAACCATTGTTAGTAGGATTTAATACTTTTATTCATTTTAACTATGTTCCAGTTGTGGAAAAATGAGGCTGCTGTTGAAAAAGTACTAGAAGGCATTCCACTGAGAAGGTATTGTCTCCATCCTGCTCTATGTGTGTGTGTGTGTGTGTGTGTGTGTGTTGTTTGTGTGTGTGTCTGTGTGTTATGTGTGTGTGTGTTGTATGTGTGTGCATGTGTTTGTGTGTGTATGTGTGTGTCTGCGTGTGTGTTGTATGTGTGTGTTTGTGTGTGTGTGCATGCATGTGTGTGTTGTGTCTGTGTGTGCATGTGTCTATGTATGTGTCTGTCTGTGTGTGTGTGTGTGTGTGTGTTGTGTGTGTGTTGTGTGTGTGCATTTGTGTGTTGTATGTGTGTGTTTGTGTGTGTGTGTGTGTGTTGTGTGTGTGTGTGTGTGTTGTGTGTGTGTGTGTGTGTGTGTGTAGTTGTGTGTCTGTGTTGTATGTGTGTGTTGTGTGTGTGTGTGTGTATGTGTGTGTGTGTGCGCACATATTTAAAGCTTATTTCAAGACTATTTTCCTCATATATCTGGGTATATCGTATCCAAACTTAGTTTTTAAACCTACTAGCCAGGATAATGATACAATTACCAAAGGTTACAAAAATGGCATGTCTACAGTCTAACTTGCTTGCTATAGCAACATGGCCATTTGTTCTAGTGTCCAACTATCTACTGCTGACAATACCAGTACTACCACCCAATTCCTCAATTATGAATCCAGTGCCATTTTCAGATGATGTAAAACCTGGAGCAGACCTTGTGGCCAGTCATTGTTGACCTCCTCCCTGCTGGAGACAACTGGAGTGACCAGTGATTGTAACTGTCCACCAGGTTTGCTCCACTGATCCACATGGACAGTCACAATCACTGGCCACTCCAGTTGTCTGCAGCAGGGAGGAGGTTAACAAGACTGATAAAAGTTTTTAAAAAACACATTTTTTTTGCAGACTTGGCAGTCCAGAAGATTGTTCTGGAATGGTTTCCTTCCTGGCATCTGACGATTCATCCTACGTTACAGGAGAGTCTATGTTGGTTACCGGGGGAATGACAGCTAGATTGTGATTGCACGACACTCTTGTACGCTAAAATAGTTGTAGCGCTGTGTTATAGCCTACAAGAGCTTCATGCAACCCAATTCCAATTGTAGAAGACTCTACAATTGGACCTACAACTAGTGTAGCCTACAAGAGCATTGTGCAACTGGATCCGGTCAACAACTACACATGTGTGTGTATGTGTGGATGACAATATTATCCTTTATTAACTTTCATAATCGGTACACAAATAGGTACCACCAGCAATTATTCCCAGGAGTATGGTGTTCTAAAGTGACTACTACAAATGCAGAATAAGGGCCGCTTTAAAAGTCAGTCTCCTTTTTAAAGCAATACTTCCTTTTTATGCAATATTGACTTTCTGAACATAGAAAGATCATCTATGCATATGGGTTAATATAGAGATTACATAGGATGTATGTGTCAATATAGAGATTACATAGGATGTATGGGTTAATATAAAGGTTACATATTCTGATACAAACTGGTATCTTTCCGTGGCAAGTATGAATGTTTTCAGATATTTTTGTATTACATCAATGATGAACAATATTAGTTATATCATTACAAGGATGCTGGTAGTCTGTGAGAATGGCCCCATATTGTCCAAAAACATGTAGTATACAGTCATGATATAATTGATGGATGAATACGACGTATACCTCATTTGTGGTGACAGGAAGTTTAGTAACAACAGCTTTTATATGCTTTTTCATATATATATTAAATCAAATCAAATGTATATGTGATTACTCCCTTTTAATTAAATTGGGAAGTGTATTTCTGTGATGACAATTATGAATAAAAAATGTATGTTGATTTCAAATTATTTCTCTGTCTTGCCCACATACCTGAACTAAGTATTAATGACTTTATATAACGTCCAGTTCTTGTCTGGCATTTCCACTAACTGTACATCCTTTGAGCTGCATCATGCTTTGGAAAGAAGAAAATGAGTTCTGAATCACTCTATTCTCACTCTTTTTGCTCATGTATAATCTTTTATACTCAACAAAAGAAATTAAGGGTCAGCAGAGATTTTATGGTGACGCTTTCTACCAAATTTTGGAACTTGGCTTCATTCTTCTTCTTGAAGAGTACCTGGAGCCTGTAGTTTGGACAGTTTCTGTTGTTAAAAATAATATAAACCTAAATTTATATGCCCTAAATGTCTACTGGTCCTTAATTAATTTTGTTGAGTATAGAAGCCTGCTGCCCAAGGCATCTTTAGGAACAATTTCTAACCACTAACAGACTGCTTGTCAGAAGACGGTTGCTATTGGCAATTAAGGACGTGCCATTTTCTTTTTGTTGAATCACAGGCATTTGACTTGATAATATAATTACTATTTTATATAATAACATTATGATATATGAGGGTGATTACCAGCTGGTCTGGGGTTGAGAGCCGCTTTCAAGATTATTTCACTCGTATTACGGTTTTGTGTGCATAAGCCCTGGTTGTACTAGATCAGATTTACATCTGGTTGTGCTAACTCGATGGAATATTGAGCTTCAGTTAGAACATGGATTCCCACTCTGATGTGTGCTGCAGTTAGAACATGAATACCCACTCTGATGTGTGCTGCAGTTAGAACATGGATACCCACTCTGATGTGTGCTGCAGTTAGAACATGAATACCCACTCTAATGTGTGCTGCAGTTAGAACATGGATACCCACTCTAATGTGTGCTGCAGTTAGAACATGAATACCCACTCTAATGTGTGCTGCAGTTAGAACATGAATACCCACTCTAATGTGTGCTGCAGTTAGAACATGGATACCCACTCTCATGTGTGCTGCAGTTAGAACATGGATACCCACTCTAATGTGTGCTGCAGTTAGAAC
>JAUTBT010022893.1:0-20574 GCA_032361225.1 Lepetodrilus schrolli
TGCTAATCGACTAGATTTAATATATTCACAATTTTTAATAAAAATGAGAATTGTTTTTAAAGTTGTTATTTTCCTTTAGTGTATTTATCAATGAGTGAAGCGGTTTACAATTTTCTGACCTGCATGTATTCCTATGCATAACTCTAAAATGTCGATTCACATGTTGATGTTTCCTTCTTATAGAGAAGTATTTAAGCTTGACATTAGCTGATAAAGAAATTATTAACCGAGTGTCTTTAGATATTGTCTACATCCTGCATTTAAGGATAATCTCTATGTACTATCCCTAAGTGCAGGATATAGAATTGTAAATGAATATTTAATATTTGTTGACTAATAATATTCAACCTGTGAAGTACTTTTTGTATGTTATGTCTGCAGATGAATGATATTCAAGGTATCGTGATGCAGCAATCAGGGCGAGGATTAAAGCGACCCCACCCTGCCTGCAGTGTCCCAGGATTAATTAAACAGGTTTGTATTCTGATCGATTTCTTGCAAAGTGGTAAATTATTTTGGGTTTGTAATAAGCAATAAATATATGAGGACTGATAATTTACAATTTTTGTATTTTTCTAATAATTTGAATGGCTAATTAAACAAAATATTTTTACCTATGCAAATTAATATATATATACACGCACGCACGCACACACGCACTCATGCGCGCGCACACACGCACACACACACACACACACACACACACACACACACAAACACACACACACACACACTAATTGAAGTTAGAACTTATAGCAAACTGTTGTAGTTGTAGGATATAAAGGGTGAATTGAAAACGAAGATTTTTCCAAATGTTAATTAAATTGTTGGATGTTTAATGTCCTCTGTCTTCTTCACCAGCGAGAGATTGGTATGAACAAACAACAACAGTTTACTGCCGGAGACCAGTGCACAATAAGCAGCAAGTAAGTGTGAATATTCTACCATTTAAAAATTATTTTGAAAAATCCCTAAATTTTTATTAGATGTTTTCATGTAAATTGGAATGAAAAAAGACAAAACATTATTAAAATATACTGTATAGAGTATCAAAACTTGCGTTTAATTAATGGAATATTAAATACAAATTTAATTTCAATTTTCAGATTCTTGCCCAATAACTTCACTAAGTTGACTTCATATCATCATAAAGCATTCTGTGGAACGTTTTCCATTGATGGCAACATTTTCCTATCTGCAGCTCAAGGTGCGAAATTGTTTAATATTTTGCTACCCCATACGAGTGGGATTCAAACTCTAGGGCTGTATGTGTTTAGGACACAAGTGTCGTGTCGAGTGTGGCAAATTTAAATCCAAATGCCCAGAACACAACACTTGAGTCACAGCACGCGAACATACTCGCCGATTCAGTGGGGTTAAGAAGAGTTGTGACATCGCTGAACAGTGCGCTATGCACTCCGAACTGCCTACAGTCATCATTGATTGGTCAGTCATGACGTCAACTCTTGAGTTGTGTTCCTGTTGTTTTAATTTATAAAACATTTAGTGTTAATACACATGTGCATAGAGCACTCGATTCGCCTCTCGAGTGCTCAAAACAAATGAAGCCCTATTTGTCAAAATCCGCTAACCCACACCTGGGAGATTCAAACATCCCCCACCCCCTCCAACACACACTTCACATCTATTACTGTAATATTATGCTGGAACAATATGTAATAGTACTGTAGATTAATACTCTGTGTGGGCAGGTGGTAGCGCAATGGTAGAACAATGGACTTCCGCGTTCAAATCCTGTCGTGATAGCCAGGCATCAATGTTTGCGAAAGTTACATTTTCGACACAATCATGATGGGATGTGCTGTCTGTAGAGTGGCAATGCAGATATCATCCTTGGTCTGTCAGTACCAGTCGGTGCTCACAGGTTTACTGCAACATTCAGTGCTATGGATGTTGCGGGTTTCCTCCTGCCCTAAACTAACAAGCTGCGATATAAGTGAAAGGATCTTGAAAGCGGCTCTAAACCCCAATTTAATAAAAATTAAATAAATAAATCTGAGTATTCATCCTTCTCTCACTGTATTTTTTTTTTTTTTTTTTTACATCTAGACCAACATGTCAGAATATACAACACTGCCGATGAAGAATTCAAGTTATTTAAGATAATCCGGGCTCGAGATGTTGGCTGGAGTGTACTGGATACAGCTTTCAGGTAGGGAATCGCTTCCAGTAGCAATACATACCTGGGTATCATTTCACGATGCTGTCGTATCTGCTAAGTAAGAAACAAGAGTGCTATGGTCTCTTATTGGATACGAAAGCATCGTGAAATGATACCCTGAGGTTTACGAGACATTTTCATGAACATGAAATTGTACTGGAAAATACTTCGTACCCTCATTGCATGATGTACTGGCAGTCACACAAATTTATTATGAAAAATTTAGCTTAGAAGATTAATTTTCTATGAGGTTTCAGATTCCCATTATTTGTCAATGGGATAATAGAGTTACTTCCCTTTGTCTCTTACAGCCCTGATGGGAACTATGTGATATATTCTAGCTGGTCAGACTGCAGTAAGTACATGTATATATATGAGTAGTGATACTGTTTCATGATTTCTCCATATAACGCTATATGTAATAACGCAGGGGGTACTTCATGAACCCATAAACTAGCAGTATACTGAGGGTTCACTGTATATAATAAGAGTTTATCGAAGAGTTTTTATCTGAAAAATATATTTGTTTCATGCTGTTTTATGAATTATTAATTTCAAACAAACACACAAATTCAACAAGCGATAATTCATTATTTATTTCGTTTTTTGTTGTTATTTTTGTTGTTATTTTTGTTGTTATTTTTGTTGTTATTTTTGTTTGTGTGTAAATTACAAATATTTTCAAATAATAATAATAATAGTAATAATAATAATAGTAGTAGTAGTAGAAGTAATAATAATAATAATAATAATAATAATAATAATAATAGTAACAATAATAGAATGGTTCCACTCCTGGTTCACTCTGAAATATTTCCTGTTCACCTATGTAGTATGTGTAATATTTCCATTTTGCCTACCTATGTAATATTTTCAGTTCACCTATGGTGAAATATTGTCAGTACACCTATGTAATATTTTCAGTTCACCTATGCAATATTTATGGCGAGCACGACGTTCACGAAGCTTTGCCATTGTTGCCAGGCGACCAGAGTTTCTGTATATTCTCTCTGACATTCTCCTCTGATAACAGAGAAATTCTTGGAGGGTGAGTCCATTAAACATGTTTCCAGGACCAATGATCATTATATATCTCAAAGCTATGTTTGTTTCCAAGGCAATGATGGTGTTGCATATATCTCAAAAGGCAATAGTTATTCCAGGGCCAATGATGATGGTATATCTCAGTTAATATGTTTGTTTTCAGTGCAAATGATGATTTTATATCTCAAGGTCAGGTCCAGTATTTATTGCCAGGGCCAATGATGGTTGTATATTATCAGTTTTCTTCCAGGGCCAATGATGATTGTATATCTTGCTTGACTGTGTTTGCATCCTGGGCTAATGATGATTGTATATCTCAAAGCTAATATGTTTGTTTTCAGAGCCAATGATCGCCACTTGTATGTTTATGATCGAGAAAGCAATCAACGAACATTACGGGTAAGTTATTAACAAAATATTTTCTCTTTGAAACTCGTTGGGTGAAATATTCCGGCCCGCTGCAACATAAAGCACTAATTCAATCAATCTCTTTGAATACTATACGACATCTTTGTGAAATATGCCACAAGGAAGTAGGGGAGACTTTTTGTTACTGATTATTGCTGTTGAAAATGTCAATGCAATATTAAAAATTGAGATGCATTTTTTTGTGTGTATTTTTATTTATTACCGTAAGCTATTTAAAAAAAATGTCTGTAAAGATAGAAGAATGTTCTATGTCGTGTTTATGTTCATGTAGATAAATGCCCACGATGATGACGTAAATGCCGTCGCGTTCGCCGACGACAGCAGCCACATTCTGTTCAGTGGCGGCGATGATGGCTTGGTGAAGGTAGGCGCCACTATGTGGACATTGCCTTGCTGTCATGGAGAATGTTTATAGGAATGTCAACGATATTTGCTTTACTAAATATGCTAAAAGGCATGACGGTGTTTATGAATATATGATGTATTTATTGCTGTGTGACAATACTTGTTATGTGACATAAAATACATGTTGCTCTGTAACATTATAGATGTGTTGCTATGTGACAATACTTCTGTTCTATGAGGTATTTGTTACTATTTTACAGTATAAGTTGCTGTGTTGCAGTACATTTTGCTATGCGACAGCACGTGTTGCTATGTTACAGTACTTGTTGCTATGGTTACAGGTGTGGGACAGACGGGCACTTCGTGAGGAAAATCCACTTCCTGTTGGAATAATGGCGGGACACTACGATGGCATCACATACATAGATTCTAAGGCGAGTTGGATCAAAGAATAATTTATAGAGTCGGTGTGATTAGTAGTTCAGTGGAAGCTCTTTCGATTTTGGAACAAATATAGATTTCAACCTTTAAATGTGAGTTTTATTAGAGAAATATTCTCTAAACGCGTGTTGCAGTAGATGATCCAAAGGCCGCATGCAAAGGTGCTGATTTTCAAAAACCCACCCTAGATACAAATCCATGAATACAAATTGTTCATCTTACTTAAAATACAGTCATGTTAGACCGTAAAAAACATCAATTCCATGATTAATTAACCCTTTCAGCAGGATGGGAAACAGAGATGTCTTAGAGAGCAAATGATTGAAATTATTTGAGCAGGAAGTGTTAAATTATCCAATATGAACTGTCCCAGCAGGGAGAGTATTAACCAATACAATCTTTTCTAGCAGAGACATGGTAAATAAGTGCGAAATTAAGAGTGTTAAATTAACCAATATGAAGAGAGGGCTAACCTATACATTCTGTTCCAGCAGAGAGATGATTAACAAGTGTGAAAATAGTGTGAAATTAACCATTATGAAGAGAGGGCTAACCTATACAATCTGTTCCAGCAGAGAGATGGTTAACAAGTATGAAAATAGTGTTAAATTAACCAATATGAAGAGAGGGTTAACCTATACAATCAGTTCCATCAGAGAGATGGTTAACAAGTGTGAAAATAGTGTTAAATTAACCAATATGAAGAGAGGGCTAACCTATACAATCTGTTCCAGCAGAGAGATGGTTAACAAGTGTGAAAATAGTGTTAAATTAACCAATATGAAGAGAGGGCTAACCTATACAATCAGTTCCAGCAGAGAGATGGTTAACAAGTGTGAAAATAGTGTGAAATTAACCATTATGAAGAGAGCGTTAACCTATACAATCTGTTCCAGCAGAGAGATGGTTAACAAGTGTGATATTTGCTATTGCAGGGAGATGCTCGCTATCTACTATCCAACTCCAAGGACCAGGCTATGAAGCTGTGGGACGTGAGAGTGTTCTCAGGCAGAGAAGGCATCGAGGTACTTGTGCTGTATACAGCATTGATTACATTGATTACATTGATTACATTGATTACATGCTGTAGGGCAGCTTCCTGTCACCTGCTTGTGTCAATATATGATTTAATATATAGAGGATCTCATATGAGTAGTCATATAATACTGAATTTATTAAATGAGTAGGCAAAACTAATATTATGAGAGTCTCTGCCGAACATGACATCATTTTAATAAATTCAATAATATATGAACACGAATGTGAGATTCTATTTATCACATAACTATAGAAAATATTGTAATATTGATTCTCAGTCACAAAAACTATAATAGGCAAATGTCTTGGGAACTGGGTTAAAGCAGGCGCACAAAATATAGTTACAAGTAAATGTGTAAATATTAATAAATATGTATGTTGCATGTTTCATTGAAGACATTTTAAAAACTTTATATTCGCCAAATTAAGTCCAAAGAAGAATCTCTAAAAGAGGTCCAAAAAGACTTGGATATTGCATATGAATACAATTATTAAAATCTATTGTGTTATTGCACTAGTGAAAATATTTATATTTATTGCATGGGTTTATTGCACTCCCAAACTCGTATGTTATGTGATAAATAGAAAATACTAAACATTTTTATGAAATTTTATGTTCAAAATTATTCGTAACTGCACATTAATTTTATTCAGGACATATTTTCACTTGTATTGAGTTGGTTATTCTCTAATTATAAATTATTTATGCTATAGACATACCGTAGTTACGCTAATAATTCTAACAGGAGAAAATAATTAAATTTGTAGCTGTGTATTTGTGTTCATATAATTACAACCAAATTAAAGTACATAATATAGTTGTAAATGAAATGGTAAATAAATGAAGTATTAAAAATAAAAAAAATAAAGGAGATTTTTGTTATCTCCTCTTTTCATTAGTATACTTAGCCAGTTATCAAATCTTTTGAAAAATATAATTTTGTTAGAATAATTAGAAAATTATGATTTACACAAATTGGTCATGTTCTTATTTTTAATGTCGGAAATCTTTTATTTTCAGCAATTAATTTAGGTGTTCAAACTATTAGAGGGTTCAAGTTAATAGTGTAATTATGGTAGGGGATTTTAGGGCAAATTATAAATGAATACATTCTTATGAATCATTGCATTTTAGTCAACAAAGAAAGCAGTTGCTAATCAGAAGTGGGACTACCGCTGGCAGCAAGTACCCAGAAAAAGTCAGTGCTCGGCCTATTGTTGTGACTTTAGAAATATACAAATGATTCCATTCTATTGGTGCTATTGTGACATACTGTAGTAGTTATTTTAATCATTTGTGGTGGGTGGTAGCACAATGGTAAAGTGTTGGACTTCTGAGCCAAAGGCCCCGGGTGCAAACCTTGTCCTGGGAGCTTAGAATCAATGTTCGCAAAAGTTACCTTTCTGTGCAGTTATCCTCCTTGGTCTTGTCAGTACCAGCCGGTCCTCAGGTTTACTGCAACATTCAGCGCTATGGATGTTGCGGGGTTCCTCCTGCTCTGTACTGACAAGCCATGAGATAGTTAAAGAATCTTAAAAGCAGCTCTGAACCCAAAGATTGTTATTTTTATAATACTAAAAAGACAATGGGAGGTAATAGACAATTTCTCCACAAGAAGGGAGGGATATGATATGAATTTATTGAATTTTTCCGTACATGTTTTTAAGTAAAACTTTACTAGATTCATAGTTTACCATTAGATAACGTATATTGAATTTCTTTGAAGATTTGTCAGTATGCGTCAGGAAGTGGACTTTTCCTTTTCTTCTGCTTTCAGTGAACAAGCATCACACACTGCGGGGCGACTCCTCGGTGATGACCTACAAAGGTCACAGTGTTCTGCACACGCTCATCCGCTGCCACTTTTCCCCCACGTTCACGACCGGACAGCGCTACGTGTACTCAGGCTGTGCCACGGGGAATGTCGTCAGTATGTCGTCACCATATGTCAACATACTTATGTACATAAAATCACAAAACTTGACCTGGCCTCGAGATTAAGAAAATATTGAGTACAAACTCATGCTGAAACTCATGTTACGAAATCCACATATAAAATTTGAGTTTGAATATGAAATTGTATTCAAACGGTTTTGTAATTTCGGGGCCTGAAAGCGAATTATTATCTGAAACTATAAGCATTTAATTTGTCTACCAAGTAGTTATTCATTATGTCCCAATAGTTATCAGTGCCTGTTTGAATTCTATGACAAGGATTTTCCAGTTCAATGCTCCATTCCCATTCCTCCTAGAGTTATTTCCAATTACTTTACGATATGCTAAGGAACAAGTATGGTGGTTCAGCTAGCTAAATGTCGTCGTAATGGCCCCCTTTACTAACTGACATTCGATTCTGGCCATACCTGCCCTTTAGACATTGGCTAGACAACGATGCACAGTTCTGTCATTAGTATCATTTTGATAATAAATGACTAAGATCTTACTGTCATTTACTATGCATTATCCCCGATATTCTTCTGATGTGAAACTTTGTTGAACGGTGCGTATTTTGAATTTATGATCACTGGCTAAATGTCATTTAACTAGCTGAACTAAGGAATTAGTAGTGTACAACCTGACCTGGATGCTTGTAGTGTGAAGAGATTTGTCATTGCTTATTTTGACCCCATATCACAATTCAAATTGTTGTTAATTATTTAATAGAAATGTTAATTTAATGAAGAATTACTGAGCATTTTGGGTTAATTAGCTGATTTCGATGTGTCCTTGTCCATCAAGAAGTGACTCTGGATTTTTTTCCATTTATTATTATTTTATTTTCAGTTAAAGTGAGTGTAAGTATAACACTTTCTCAATTGCAGTTTATGACTTGTTGACTGGCAAGATTGTCCGCAAGCTGGAGGCTCACAAGGCGTGTGTCCGAGACGTATCGTGGCATCCGTACGAGAATATGATCATGAGCACATCTGTGAGTATGTCCAGCATAAGTCATCTTTAGTAGTAATTTCCTGGATGGATGGATGAGTGGATGGATGGATGGATGGATGGATGCATGGATGGATGGATAGATGGATGGATGGATGATAGATGGATGGATGGATGGATAGATGGATGGATGGATGATAGATGGATGGATGGATGGATAGATGGATGGATAGATGGATGGATGGATGATGGATGGGTGGATGGATGGATTGATGGATGGATGGATGGATGATGGATGGATGATGGATGGACAGGCCGATGGATGAATGGATGGATGGATGAATGAATGAATGAATGAATGGATGGATGGATGGATGGATCATTGGATGGACGAATGAATGAATGAATGGATGGATGATGGGTGGATGGATGGATGGATACTAACAGTTTTAGATTGTAGAACAAGTCATCACTGTTCACAGAAGTGACCATTCTGACACAATTGTGATAGGATATGCTGCTACAGTGCATTTGTCATTGTTGGTTAGACGGTACCAGCTGGTAGTTCCTTGTTTTAATCATTGTTTTAATCACTATTTGTTTCATACTACTGTAATCTGAAAAATTGTGCTAAAAAATTAGTGAAGAAATCTTGAAAGGAGCTATGAACTACAATTTAAAAATGCATAAATAAATAAACTTGAAAATAATAATAAAATAAATAAATAAATAAACTAAAAATATAAAAATTAAATAAATATATAAACTAAAAAAATAACAAGTAAATAAATAAATCAACTAATAACATAAAACATAGATAAATATAGAAATTAACACATAAAATTAAATTACTAAAATACTTAAATAAATAAATAAATGTATTCAAAAGTTAATAAATTAATAAGACTGCTTAGGAAATTAATATTGCATAATAATAATAACAAAAATAATAAGCATATTTATTATGCGCCTAACCGATTGTTTAAACGATGCATCATAAACCACCATAAAATTAATGTGCATAAAAACAATGTTATTACTAGTAACGCACCTCGTCACAGTGTTCTGTCTGGTGTGTCCACAGTGGGACGGCACCGTGGCCAGATGGGACTACCTAAGCAGCGACGCCCTTGACCTTCAGGATGACGAGCAGGAGTGCTGTGGTGGCTTCAGGGACACTCTCGATCGCACTCGGAGGAGTGGCCGACTCAGAGCCCGTGCACAGAAGCAGGAACAGTTTACCAATCTCTTCTGAAGACAGGAACAGCTGATGCAACATCGACAATGATGAAAAAAGATGTTAAAAATTATCAACGATGTTGTGATTCTGCTGGATCGCCTCGCCTCCACTGTATTCCAGGTGTTTTGATAAAAAAAGAAATAACCTTCTTCTTGCTGCAGGCAACACAAGATGCCCTGGGGGAAGAAATGATTATAATGAGACATGCAGGGAGAAGATTACTATATGAAAGATAAGTTCAAATGGCAATGGAAATTATGATTAAGTATGTGGGGAGAGCTACCACTCCTGGTTTAGTGTCAATGGTAATTATGATCAATTATCTGAGAAGTTACCACCCCTGATTTAATGTCCATGAGAATTATGACTAAATATCTGGGAAGAGTTACCACCCCTGGTTTAATGTCCATTCGAACATTTAATAAGTTGATGGTAATTAACCAAGCATTTATGTATAAGAATCAATACTTGTGAATACTGTACATATATTATTTCTCTGTGATGCTTTGCGTGCAATCGATATTGAAAGAAATTGTCCCAACCACTATTAATTGTCATAATCTTATGAATAATAATGTTTAGGATATATGAGAGTGCATTGTGAAACTGTATTCTAACATAGTACAGTGTGAGATCAAAGGCACTGACTATACTTTACTACTTGGTAAAGTGACTTGTCAAAATGCAAAGGATGTCATGTGCCCTTGCTTTTAACCCCCTCATTAGTAATGACTACAAACACAGTGATGAGCTGGTGACGTACATACAATACGACGTCACAGTGGCATGACGCTGTGTCTGGGCCAACACCCAGTTGATGGAACAGCCAGTTAACAAGCCCAGTATATGTATTCATGAACGGACGGTTGACGAATTTTCAATATAAGTTTATTTTTTTCAACAAATGTATGCAATGTTAGAATAGGGATAGAGTACGGCCTACCCCTGTATATAGTGTATTAAAGTATAGTTTTGTCCTGAACTATTATAATGTTATACTATTATAAAGTCCTCGTACAAAACTATGCACTATATATAGGGATAGACTGTACTTTATGCCTTAAATATACTGGGAGGAGTTTCACAATGTAATTGTTGCACTACCATTATTGTAAGTCATTGTGAAAACAATTCCAATTTCTTTGTAAAACTTTCTCTCCTAGCAACTGTTACAAGTGGTAAGAGTTTGTTATTTCAAGCACAGGGGCAGATTATAATACATATAAAACAGAAATTATAATACCTCATCATTTTTGTTTAACAGAAAATTAATGCCATAATAATTCACCCTCAATCTTCATAAATCTGATTTTGAAATGGTTTTGACACCAGATGTTGAAATGAGCCATCATATCCATGTTTATGTTTGAAAAGTTGTAAAATGTATATGTATACAAATATATTATTCAGTATCATAACATAATGATATTTATACATTAATTTAATGAACTTGCATTTTGAGACGGATTGTTTACTTTTCTGCCGACTCTTACATATTGTTATTTGTATATTATTATATTATTATTTTGTGCTGATTTATTTTGAGGTGTATTGTAAATAATGAGTGCATCCATATGTTTGATTGAATCACATGTACAGTGTTGTTGATGGTATATACATGTACTAGTAAAACCTACCCCACATCACACGAGTTTACCCAACTTGGACTGAGTGGTTGAGCCGCCACATCTAAATCTGACCAAACGGTCGTGCCATCCATATTGACATCATACTGCACACAAATTCATATATTTAATTGTGGTAATTGAGCGAACCAGAATTGAATTACTTCCCTTTGCACATAATTTTTTTCTTCTGCCATTTTAACTTTCATACTACATGTACGTGAAATAATGTTGTGATATCATTGGATGCCAGTGGGTAGTTGTCCAGTTGCGTCATGTTAAACCATTCACACTACACAACCGGACGGTCCAGTCGCATTGTAGCTACATCACAATAACATTATACGACAATCGTAGTCTGTGACCGAACATGTTCAGTCATCTCAAATGGTGTCAGGCCGACAGAAAATTAGCCGCCGCTGACCAATATTTCATAACAAATCATACAACGCGACTGGACCGTCTAGTCCAGTTGGGTCATGTCGTGTGGTGTGGGGTAGGCTTTAGTAGTATGCAGTGTTGATAATATTCCTTTACAATTATAATGCTTCAGAATTTACAATGTTTGGTTTACACAGGACGGGAAGTATAGAAAATATTCATTGAAAAAAATGAAATCAAGGAATTTGATATATTTCATCAGATAAATCATGAAAAAATACAACATTCAGTTAATCAACAATAATTTTTGTGGAACAAGAAAGTAAAGATAATTGTATACTTTTACCAATGATCTTGAATACATTATGTATTATTTTGGAGTAACTGTTGCTCAAAAGTACTAGAAATGCCATTTAATTAACTGCATTATCCAATGTGAAATCGTGAGTCAATAATGTTACTTTAGTTAACAAATTAAAAGACATTAAAATACTATGACTTTGTATTACCGATTTTGATGAAAATAAATATTCATATGTATCATAAAAAAGTTATTTCAAAATTTGGCGGCAATGGTGTGGCAGCAAACAGTTTGGTGGAAGACAAACTTTCACGCTATGCTATTATATACATCAACGAACATTGCAAAATCATCATAAACAATTCTAATAAAAGGAACAATCTCGGAACTATATTTTCCCGCTGTGATGGCCCTGGCAATAGTGGTGATCATTTTGTACCATTGGGGAAAATGCATCATATTCCTCAGAAAGTTTAATCTTATGTTTAATTTTTATGGTACAGTATTTAAATACAAAAGAAGGATTTCTTACAGATATGAAATGTAATTTATTGTGTACATTGTGTACTTCCTCTAGATATGCAACATACCAATATTTCAAACATGCAGCTGTAGCAGGATAGTGCTGTGGTTAGTGTGTCAGACTACAAAAACCAAAGGTTTGAGTTTGAATCCTATCTAGATGCCCTGAAGAGCAGTACCTAATCCAGCAGGGAGAGGGTTGAAGGAAGGGATGAGGTATACTGACAGTGTATAATTTTAGGTGCATGTGCACCAATGAGGGTTTGTGGGTCTTATTGTAGCAGTTGTGATGGGTTGCCCTCCAATCACACCCACACTGCTACATGTACAATATCCCTGGTTGCCTTTCTGATGCGATATTGATAGTATACTAAATACTAATGTGGGTTTCCTCCTGCCATAAACTGACAAGCTGTGATATAAGTGAAAGAATCTTGAAAGCAGGTCTAAACCCCAATTGAAAACACCCCAAACACCCCCCCCAAAAAAAACAAAAAAAACAAACAAAAAAAACAACAAACAAACCCAACAAATAACAACAACAAAATAAACACCCCAATATCCTTGATACATGCATGTATAGCATGTCTAAAATCAACAACAAGAAAAGAACCATACTATAACTTGCAATGTTTTAAGTAAAGTTTGATATTTGTTACTAAAATATAAATAATTTTGGTTTTGGTGGATTTGTGAAAGATGTAGTGTTCTATTACTGTTCAAGGAAGAGTGTCTAGTTTGTCGCATGCTACAGCTTGCTCATGCTACAACTTGCTGTTAACTTGACTCAGATTAAAACGGCCCTTGCACAATTTAAAATATTTAAACAGTTTTAAACATCGGCAAGCGCTGTCCACCCACGAAAAGACAGGGGAAGTCTCCACAGGTACTAGCACAGTGGAACAATATCGTGTAGGTTACACGTGATGTGTCTCCATCATCAAGTCAAGATAGTTCATGGCTACATTAACAGTTTAAACAATATAACTGTCCCATCCCATACCAACCATGACACTAATGTCGGCGCCCCCACGCCTCAAACATTGATGCTGTTGCTTTAATGGCATGCGAGAGAATACCAATTTTTCTTGAATTCACATTTTGGGGTGTTAATGACCATCGTATTGTCCGGCTTGATTTGTTATTGTGTAAATGCAGGTTTCAGATAAACTAACAACGCGACATTTGAATTTAAAAACATGACAATTTATTGCATCGTAAAAGACATTTGGCATCGGAGGAAATCCCTAATGTTGTAGTATAACCCAAACTACAAGGTTTCTAGGTCGCGTAGCTTCACGGATTCAGTGTAGCGGTTGGAACAGCAGACCCAGATATGACAGCTTCAATATAATCCTTGCAGATTCCTGTCATGTCGGCGAAACTTGAGGCTTTGGCCTTCTCACATTTGTCAAGAACGCTGGTTCCTCTCAAGTACCACCTTCCGTTCCGGAAGCACGCCAAGGCTCCCCCGTGATCGTTCTGGAAGGACAAACGCCGGGGGGAGATTTATGAAGCTCTCGTAAAATTATGTAGTAAGTCAAAGATGACTTGCGTAGTTGTGGTAAATATATACTCAACACATTTAACTAAGCGCCAGTCGATATACATTTAGCGATTGTATTATATTAACAACGAAGAATTTACACGCTCCAGGTACTCTTCAAGAACGTGTAGACGCATTGGAAGAAGAATGGCACCAAATGCCTCACGGATGAGTTCCGAGAATTGGTAGAGAGCTTCCCCAGAACATAACTGGCGACACTTTATTAATTTTCTTGAGATGTCAAGAACATCCTAAACTAACATGTCCCCTACGTATTTGTTTTCAATTTTACAATACTGTATTACTAAAACCAAGAATCTAAGCTCAATGAAAGATTTCGAATTGATCGCTGTTTTTATTCTATTTATTGTATATTTTTAACTGTAACACTCAACTGACGAGTGTATTACGATCGAAATTATCTTGAAAGTGGATATAAACATTGGATAAATTTAAAAAAAATATATTTTGGGAAAAAAAGAAACATTTTGGTGTTGTGGTTTAGAGTCGCTTTACATTCTCAGTAATATACAGTACACTAACCACGCAAGGATAAGCTCTACTGCGGACAATCGGATGTGCGCAGAACCCCATCTTTACGGGCAATGTGTGCCCATCAACCTCTAGAACCTTGCAAGCCTTCTCTGTCAGGGCCGTCATCCGTGTTAAATGTAACTTTGGTGACCTCTGAAAAGCTGTTGAAGACAAAACACGTAGAGACAATACCAACAAAAATAAAATTAAAATAAATACATAAAATGCAATAAAATGAAGAAAGAAATTTAAGAAACAAATAATAAAATGCATAATGAATGAATGAAGAAAAAAGAAACTTAAGAAAGAAATAAATAAATAATAAAATGAACGAATGAATGAATAGTTAAATGAATAAATAAATGAACAAATAAATGTAATAACATGTAAATACATAAACAAACCAACCAAAATGAAAGTAATAAATTAATATTAAATAAATAAAGTAGTAATATGGATTATTTCAATATTAAAGAAAGAAATGAAAAACGTTTTGCCTTATAGTATCCGTTGACAGTATTAACTTTCAACTTTCTTTAACACAGATTTAGAATTTAATTGATATTTTACATATTGTAGTCAATTATTATGACTATCAACACATTGTACCTTCTGACATTAGGATACAATCATTTCATTAATAGTCATCTTATACTTTTGTGGTTTATTTTTATTTCATATTTTTTAATTATTTTTTTTACATATTGTGCCTTTAATTACTTACGTCTAAATGTAGTGTTAATCAAACCGTTGCCAGCATGAATACATGCTTCCTGGTTACATTCAGAATCAGCCGGGGTTCCTAGACAAATATTCGTGACACATGTGTTGAATTCCAGTGGCGTTCGTAGTTTAACTAAGCCACACTGAAAGTCTGAAAGAAAGTATTGTTATTGATTCATTATTTATATATAGTACGTATATATATATATATATATATATATATATATATATATATAAACATACACACGCACACGCGCACACACACACACGCACACACACACACACACACACACATCTACCTATATAGCATGTCTAAAATTAGTAGTATATTAAACAATAATTACCTTTAACCTGTATATAGCATTGTAAATAAGACACTATTTATAGTTCGTTCACTTATGCAAGTGTTTTAATGTAATAAACTTTTAGTACGTAAAATAAAATAAATAAACCACATTTATTTAGTAATATAGAAATTTTGAAACCTGGCCCCAAGATTACAAAACCTCTTGAATACGATTTCATGCTCAAGTTGAAATTTGATATGGGGATTCGTGAACAAAACTTTCAGCATGAGTTTGTACTCACAAAAGCTTTCGTAATCTCAAGGACAAGTTCTGGAATGCAATTCGTTTTGCACTGAACAGAATTTCCAATAGCAAGACACTGGCTGTAGCATGTAGCAAACAAGCTTGACGATCACCTCGAGTCGCCCTGTAATCGCCGTGAAGAGGGTCCTGTGCATTTACCAGAGAATCTTGGTCCCTGTACGGGTAAAAGTCCGGGAAGAACAGTTGTGACGGCAAGCGTACTTGTTCCCGGATTGCCCCAGTGGCGTCCTTCTCCGGGTACGTCGCTTGATCATAGTCCCCAGCAACCACCACCATTTGTTTCAGGACGTCGTCAGTGTTCCGGGAGTTCCTTGGTGGACAGAAGGTCATTGGGTTACGAGCTCTGTGAGACAACAGAGCCAGTAGGATCGTGTGTCTTCTGCACGGAACCGATATTGCCATTCCTTTAACTACAATGTGCCCTCGATAGAACACCCTTCGATGCTCCGCGGATTTGGATAAACCGCAGGGTTAGGCTTATATATATTAACTATTAATTATTAATATATATTAACACAATTCCCCCTAGTTGACATGTATTGGTAATTGAGATGTCAATAGATCTAATGAGTCAATATTAAAGTACAGATTAAAAATAATAAATGCTTGGCCGGTGTATATAATTAATTAACTTTTAATTACGTGTCAATGTATAGTCTCAGGTCTGAAACCAGGCGCATCCATCCACGTACTAGCTGTGCCCGATTATGATTAACTCCTCCTTTCTGAACATCGAACCATGTGAGTGAGTGAGTGAATTATTGTTTTACGTCACAGCGGGAATCTTTCACCCATACGCGACGATTCTAACTATGTACGGACATACATAGAGTTCAACGTAAGCATGCAAATTAAAAAGTAATTAACATTCTCAAGAGACTGTTATGAATCAAATTAAACTAAATACTATCAATAATGCATCATTTTATACCATTCATAATACCCGGTCATCCTCGAAACCAGATATTAAGTAGGCATACTGGTCTGAATTTCGAGGATGAAATCCCGGTATGGGTCATGTGAATGAAAACAGTCATGATTTGCAGATGTTGTGCTTCAGTGCGCACACACGAACACTGCATATACACTATTTTGTATAACGTGTGTATGTACTTAAATACATAAATACATAATTAAATACATCTTTTCGCTTTAAAAAAGAAGATCTAAATCCGGAACAGAGTGTCACCAGCGTCTTTGACAAGGAGTATAGTTAGGGGTGACTATTGAGGCCAATTCTACTATTGCAATACTATTGCGATAGTATTGCAATAGTTGTATTACTATTGCGATCTATTTTGTTTTTCAAAAACTATATAAGTCTTTTAAAGATGGATAGTTTACCTGTCAAATATCATTATTTGTTACACGTCTGTAATCAGTTGGTACATATAACTGGTATTGACAGTGACCGAAATACATCAAATAGTATGTTCTTATCATTTGATTTAATCACAAAATCAAAATCTTGTTAAACAATAAACGTGTTAATTGCCAATTGCTCAATGATTTTCAACTACTAGTATTTGGGGCTTGGTGTTTAAAAATAGTACGCTATCGATAGTTTAGGGTACTATCGATGGAAAATAATCGGATCACTCACAATCGCGATCTATCGATAGTTCGACCTATCGTTACACCCCTAACTACAGTATTGCCTACTTTAGCATGCATGATGGAGATATAAGAACGTGGTTCTCGTCGATGATGACAGAACCACAACGAAAGGTGTCCTCAAAATGCAGCTGCTGGTCTATTCCATCAACGGTGTTGTTGTCGACGAAGTGGATGTGGGCATGCCATGGAAAGGAGCAGGGGCTGGCGACGTAACCACCAATAATACGACCACTAATGTAATGCGGGTTTATGCCGCAAGTCTCATCTCCTGGAAAGAAACATTGGCTGAAGAAAAAAACAAGCAAAACAACAAAAATAAAACTATATAAAAAAAAAACAACAACAAAAAAACATCACATACTAGAAAATAATTTAAAAAATAAATACAAAAATTATAAAGATTACCCCCGACCAATAAGAACCCAACAAAAGTTCCCAACGACACTAAACCAAACCCACATATAACAAGCTAGATACATGTAATATACTAAACATTCTAAACAAAACAAAACAACCAAATGCCAAGTAACCTGTTAAATTAAATTTTAAAGTTTATCTGGCTACTGCGGTCTGGTATTTTTGTTGTTGTTTTGTTATTTTTATATCTACTGTTTGCACGTGTCCAATCAGATCTAGGTATTAACTTTAAAATACAGTGATTTTTCCAAGGAAAGCTATCATGTGTAAAGTTTCCTTAATAAGTTTCATATGAACATATTAGATTGGGGTACAAATGTACTTGATAGTAACAGTCTCCCCCGCTCCTCTCTTTAATCTCTCTCTCTCTCTCTCTATCTCTCTCTCTCTCTATTTATCTATCTCTCATCTTTTCTGTATCTATAGTTTTTAACTCTTTAAAATCTGTTATTTTTTATTTTCTCAGAGTTCATTTTTGTAAAATGTTTCTTTAGTTTTTTTTCTATTCCATTCTCTCTCACCCTTTCCTCCCTCCCTCCCTTTCTCCAGGTCTTCCACCCCCTATTTTTACATACTCATTCCTGAATAGATTTTTACGTATATATTCATTAATATGCAGTTCTGTGTAAATATTCCTTCGTTCCCACGTAGCTCAGTTAGATAGACTATATAATATATATGTACATTTCCAAGGTTTTAATGTCAAGCTATTCATAATGGAAACTTCTTGTAGTTCTTTATATACTTTAGGCATACTACGTTATACACGAAATTCCTTAAGGTCACGTGACAGAGATGACATATGTACACGCAACATACATCTTGTTTAAATATCCTTTAGGAACTAACGAGCAGAAAAATACGAGATATTATTCAATGGAAACCGTTGCCTTGCAAATATCCCCCCTCCCCACATTGAAGGACGTAAATAATATTCAAAGAAACCTTTTTATATGTCCCTATGAAGTTTATCAGAAACCATAAACCCATCCCTCGTTTCATCAATGACGCAGCTCTACCTGCTTTGTGGTGTAAATGTGTATAGTAATACGTATATTTAGTAGAAACGAGTAGTTTAACCCTCTCCCTGTTGGATTGGGCAAATGTACAGCCCTTTATGGCATCTCTGGTAGCCTTTAGCATGGATAGGGTTAATATATATGTAAAATAGTGGGAAAATACCAAAATAAAGTGTAGAAATGTTCATAAAGTTTTATATTCTGTAACAAACCTCCTCCCATTTATTAAACATTCACGCTTTCTAAAAAAAACAATATTCAATCATTCGACAAGAGTCGTATATTTATTTTACTCATAGAGGCGGATGTTTGTGTAGTCATGGCTAATTATATATCTGACCAGCTGCTAAGGTAAAGGAAAGTTGAATTTAAATATGATAAACGTAATTCATATTGATGTCATACATATATACGTGTAGACATGGTAGGAATTCTTTTCGATTTTAAATTCATTTTTATATTGAGAACAAACATTGGGGTTTAAGTTCAGAAGTAAGAGATCATAACAACAGAAATAGAAAAACACACGCTTACTGAACAGCATCTCAATTATTCATAATTTTCGTTAATCATCGTTAACATTATCACTATCATTATTATTATTATTATTATTATTAATTCTGATTAATAACCAGTAATATCAATTAACAATTTTGGTGTCACTTGATGTCGTTTGAGATTGTCTTCGCGAAGCTCATCTTTTGAGGTCAATACGTCCTTCAATGGAATGTCAGTTTTCTGGGTGACCCTATTCTCATTATCTATATAATAGAACGAATAAGACCGGATTGCCCTACCGGAGTGTCTACAAATACCACCCAATAGTCAAACACTGCTTTATCTGCTTTTAGAATGCATGTAATAATCAATGAATACTTTCCGAAGTATTGCTACATATTTAATTGTTCATGTGGTTTTCTTAAAGCCCACCCTAGAACTGTCAACATCCTCATATATTTAGTTTACGTCAACAAGAATAACCGCACTAAAATTATTATGAACATAATATTGCTCTGTACAATTTGTAGAAATATGCTAATGATTTCATGACGTAGAACAATGAAATGTATATAGTGGAAATGTTGAAAACATTGTTAAATCGTCAATGCACCTGTTGGTGATGGTACGTAACCAGAATCTACTGGGGTTTGGTCCGTTTTCACGAAAACATAAAGCAAACTCGGTTCCGACACGCGTGAATTGAAAACTCACGGACTCTATTTAAATGAACAGGACTTTTAGTAGTAAATAGTCATTGACGATGTTCATCCCAACGTACAACCTTCTAACGTACACTCTTACAACCTTCTAACGTACAACTTTCTAACATACAACCTTCTAACGTACAACCTTCTAACGTACAACCGTACAACCTTCTAACGTACAACCTTCCAACGTACAACCTTCTAACGTACAACCTTCTAACGTACAACCTTCTAACGTACAACCTTCTAACCTACAGCCTTACAACCTTCTAACGTACAACATTCCAACGTACAACCTTCTAACGTAAAACCTTCTAACGTACAACCTTCTAACAACCTTCTAACGTACAACCTTCTAACGTACAACCTTCTAACAACCTTCTAACGTACAACCTTCTAACGTACAACCTTCTAACAACCTTCTAACGTACAACCTTCTAACGTACAACCTTCTAACAACCTTCTAA
>JAUTBT010022904.1:0-20571 GCA_032361225.1 Lepetodrilus schrolli
AGCGTGACTGTTGACTGCGAGCCGTGACTGTTATGACAGCGATCTCCGCTGACGTGCGCTATGAACAACTGTAACACATGATCTCTCCATATAACGCTGGTATGCAATGACGCGGGTGGTACTTCGTAGACCCATAAACCAGTGGTATACCGAGGATTCACTGTACTTTGTTTCTATGTACACAGACTGATGGCTGAACGGCTTCCGTAGCACTACATTGTACTATGTAGTGAAAAGTAGTGCAGGTTGAATGCACCCCTGGTGTCCTCAATACACTGATTACTCTGTTCCTCTGTACGCAGGCTGCACAGTGTTTTGAGAAGGTGTTGAAGGCGCAGCCTGGGAACTATGAGACGATGAAGATCCTAGGGTCCCTGTATGCCAACTCACACGAACCCGAGCGTAGGGATACAGCAAAGGTCAGGAGAGGCAGATACTTTGACCTGCATTTTGAGAAATATTTACTAAATTGATTTCTTCAGCTGAGTATACAAATTCTGATGATAAAAACACTTTTATTTGTGTGTATGTAAAAGTACGTTTAGATTATTTGAATAAATTGATTAGAAAACTAATAAAATGTCACAAAAACAAGATTTTCAATTATCAACCTTAAATATGTAACCGTTCTGGAACATTCATCAGGCTTGGTAAAGTAATCTCAGACAGGTATTTAAAAAAGCAGACGGCACATTATTAACCTTCTCCAGTCTGAAGGCAACTGTGCTTTCTCTACACCACAGTGGCACTGATTAATGTAGCATGGAATAGCTGTATGTCCATCCGTGGCTGATGTAAGCTTTGTTAGCTTATCGTACGTTGTCTCTACTTTGCAGCAACATCTGAAGAAGGTCACGGAGCAGTTTCCTGATGATGTCGAGGCGTGGATTGAATTGGCTCAGATTCTAGAGCAGTCTG
The DNA here is from genome assembly GCA_032361225.1 of Lepetodrilus schrolli. Taxonomy (NCBI): domain Eukaryota; kingdom Metazoa; phylum Mollusca; class Gastropoda; order Lepetellida; family Lepetodrilidae; genus Lepetodrilus; species Lepetodrilus schrolli. The sequence continues at coordinate 919 of JAUTBT010022904.1, forward strand.
ATGTGCAGGTATGTCAATATTTATTGAATTATTTTGCATCTCGATAAAAAAAAACATGCTCATTTCATTCAATTTTGTTATTTTCCTGTTGCCTGTGTCATATCACAATTTTTATCTTAAACAATAATATGCCATATGTTACGATATTATTTAGGAGAAAAAAATAGTCCCAAGGCTGGACAACAAAGCCCATGATTCTGCTCGTAATTGCATAATATCGTAGTACTACAAGTCGTAACTCACAAAGATTATTGCGTTTTGACTCTCATAGTTATCAGTCTCATGAAGTCATTTCAGCTGAGACAGGAGCTCAAAATTATGAAACATTTCTGAGTACAATTTTATGCTCAACTCAGATTTGTTTTTTAATCTCTTAGATAAAATTTGAGCATAAAATCATCCTCGAAAAGGTTTTGTAACCAAATAGCAGTATAGTACATCAATGGAGTTATCTGAGGTAATATTTGTTTATCCCACCAGGGGGCACTGTCTGCCTACGGCACAGCAACGCGGATACTGAAGGAGAAAGTGGAGGCAGATGTACCTCCCGAGATTCTCAATAACGTTGCTGCGCTACATTTCCGACTCGGAAACTTCCAGGAGGCCAAGGTAATGTAGCAAGCATGGCAATTGTATTCGGATCCACGGAAATGTGCTGATTTATTTGTCCAGGGGTCAATTTATTTGCCCTGGGCGTGTCTTGGGGCCTACAGCCCAGGCGTGTTGTCCTCTCAAATTGTCTGTCGCCATGTCAGATGTAAACATTACTGGCGGTAATTATGGGAGGGGCTCGCCCAGATTGTGCTCCCTAAAACTGAAATAAATAAGAAAATCGGCAATTACCAGCACTTGTAGGAGACTTGATGTTGTAAATTTACTATTTAAAAAAATTCCTTCACCCACCCTTTGAATCCTAGCATTGCTGTAGTAAGTTACTAGTAGTAAAAAAAAAACAATTAAAAAACAAAAAACATTTCCTTTTTATTTCCTGGTAAACTTCAATTACAATTGGATATCTTTTGAAACATGGATTATTATTTCTTTATGAATATTGAAAACGAGTCCATTCGTTGGTATTGGTTCGAAATTCTGCCAATTGTTTCTAAGCATTAGTGTAATCGAAGGCTGTCATATTTCTGCAGAAATACTACGAAGCATCGCTGGAGAGGTCGCGGAACGAGGCCACCCACGACGAGACATACTATAGCGCCATCTCGGTGACGTCCACGTACAACTTGGCGCGGCTGTACGAGGCTCTCCACGAATACGATAAGGCCGACAAGCTGTACAGAAACATCCTGAGAGAGCACCCGAACTATGTCGACTGTAAGAACTGTTTTATTGCACTTTTTGAGAATTCGTAATTTTTTCATTTTTCTAGTATGTCATGGAGAGGTTAGGTCTTAGACAAATTTGTTTAATGTGGAAATAGAAATGACAAATATGTGTTCTGGTGAGACACATAAGTACATTGTGCATGAACCAAGGGAGGTAACTGTGCCATGAGATACACACAACATTGTTTAAAGTGGAAGTAAAAATTACAAATATGTATTTGACACATACGTATGTTGTACATGTACCAAGGGAGGTAACTGTGCCATGATGTGCACTCAAATTTGTTTAAATGGAAATAGAAATATTCCGATTGGACCTATAAGTATATTGTACATGAACAAAGGTAGGTAACTGTGCCATATTATGTATATAATCTTACCCAGTTGAAGATACCTTTAGATGTTAAACCAATACTGCCGCAAAGTCTTAACCCTCTCCCTCCTGATGGGTCCCACAGATTCCCTAGTGTACAGTGATTCTCCAGGAGGGAGAGGGTTAATGTTGATGTATTGTTATTTGTTTAGAAGGCAACAGTTTTGTTTTCTAATTATCAGGCTACCTTCGACTTGGCTGCATGGCCCGAGATCGAGGCCAGATTTATGAGGCGTCTGATTGGTTCAAAGAAGCTCTTCAGATTAACCAGGTAATATTATGTACTGCTTCCTTGCAAACATATTCGGTATATATTCATTCACAATTGCAGCATAAATCTGGCAATTTCATTTTTCTGTAAAAATGTTGACCAATTTCATCTATTTCCATGAAAATGCTGATGTATTTCATCTATTTCCATGCTGGCTGTAATGTAAATACCATGTAAATACCATGTAAATTCTGTGTAAATTCCGTTTCCATGTTCCAGGATCACCCAGACGCGTGGTCGCTGATCGGAAACCTCCACCTGGTCAAACAGGAGTGGGGTCCAGGACAGAAGAAGTTCGAGCGAATCCTGCAGAGACCCGGGACCAAGGACGACGCCTACTCTCTCATTGCCCTCGGCAACGTGTGGCTCCAGACACTGCATCAGCCAATGAGAGACAAGGATAAGGTTGGATATACATATTACAATTGTGATTTATTATTGTATTGTTATTAAGATTGTGATTTTATTTTTCTTATATAGTATTATTATTATTGTAATAATTGGTGATCCCAATTTGCATGTGACTCCAAAGTTGTTATTTTTAATCACAATTGATAACCAATATTTACAAGATATACGGGTGGTTGGTAGCACAGTGGTAGAACATTAGACTTTGGAGCCAACATTTCCAGGTTCAAATCCCGCCCCAGGGGCTCGGCATCAATGTTAGCAAAAATTACATTTCTGACGCGATATTGATAGGATGCGCTGTTTGTAGAGCGGCAATGCAGTTATCATCCTTGCTCTTGTCCATACCAGCCGATGCTCGCAGGTTTACTGCAACATTCAGCACTACAGATCTTGCAGGTGTCCTCCTGCCATTAACTAACAAGCCATGATATAAGTGAAAGAATCTTGAAACCGTGTCTAAACCCTAATTTTGAAACAAATAAAATAAAATACAAGGTATAACCGTAATTTTCGGAGTGCCAGATGTCATCTTTAATGTCATTGCATGATCAATCTGTGTCTTTAACAATATCACAGCCAAGTACACACTAATTGCTGTGTTAAAGGGTTTTTTTAAGATCGAAATAATCTTGAAAAATTTCAATACCCAAACTCTTTAAAAAAAAGAGAAGTTATTTGATCACTGTTTTACAATTTTTGTTTCTTCTAATTTAGGAAAAGAGACACCAAGACCGAGCACTAGCTATGTACAAACAGGTGATGAGGAACGACTCTAGAAACATCTGGTCCGCAAATGGAATCGGTGAGTACCAACTCATAAACACTGTTCACCCATGTGAAGAAAATATGGAAATATTTCCACTCAATTAAAAGTAATTTTAATTTGTAAAATAAAAGTTTCATTAGAGGTGGAGCAATAATATATCCTAACAGATGTCCTTATACAGTGCACTCTGTCAATACCAGCATCTTTGTCCTCCGGCAATCTGCCTACATCGGCCCACAACAATGCATTTTACATTGAATAACTGGAACTCTTTCAAAACCGGCATATTATCTTGGCCCCAACAAGTGCCGGTATTGCCAGAGTGCACTGTATATACTCTAAAATTAGCATTGAGATGAGAAATACTAAGAGAATTCTACATGGTATAAAGAGAAGCAATGGTATACAGTGATCCAGCTGCTGAGTGGAAGTTTTGATATCCACATGCATCATTCCTCCAAGAAATGTCATGTTGATCAAAGCCATTGGATTATAGGGCATCTATTATTGCCTTCAGCAAGTAGAAGGCTTCACTCCCTTTGTAGTACTATGCACTAGTACATCGACATTTTAACATCATTAACCTTCTCCATACTGAAGGCAACCAGAGATTCCCTAAAGAGCAGTGCCTGTGTCTAATCCAGCAGGGAGAGGGTTAAAGAATGAAATACATTGCGAGAAGTACAACTATGGAAAGATAATGAAAATCATATTCATTTATTTATTCATTTAAGTTTTTATTTAACATATTTGAAGCAGTATTTGATTTATAAGTACTACCCATGATATGTAGGACAATGCAATTAGTGCAAAACAGTAACAGTATAATATGCAGTACAACACTGTATTATAAAACAAGATAATATCAAAGCAACAATATCATGCAAGACGAGAATAGGACTGAAATAATAGCACTATTTGAATGTACATCTATCTGCCAGCATGGCATCGCAGGCATCAGTGTCAGTGGATGTCTGATACTGTGCAATCACAGATGTGAGGTACGGTTCAGTTGACACGCGGGTCTCGAACGTTTTATTCGACGCCTCTCGGACAGGAGTTAGAAATCAAGTACAGTCAATGTCAGCCTCGTGTACTGAGCACCACAGACAACATTCAGTCTAGTCGATGTGAGCTTTCGCATGCTGAGCACCACAGACACAAACTGATGAATGTCTAGTCAATGTCAGTCTCGCACTGCTCGTCTGGAGCTTCAAGGACGTCCAGTCTCATGTAATGAACACTCTGGACACAAACTCATGTAATGAACACTCTGGACACAAACTCATGTAATGAACACTCTGGATACAAATTCCTCAAACTGCTTGGCCGGTGCTTCCATAGCCTTCCTGCTGCGGTGCCGTCTGTTAGCGAACCACTTCCTCAGCTGCTGCACCGTGATTCCGCCGCGGTGAGCCAGGTCCTCGGCCTCGGTCTGTGTCGGGTACAGGTTCTCGGGGTGCCTCTGGTACCAGTCGTCCATCAGCTGGATCGCCTCGGGGTTGAGCGCGCGGCTGGCAGGTCGCGGCCTCTTGTCCCGAGATCCGTCCTGTCGCTCCAGGACATGCAGGCTCCTCTCGACAGAGTTCAACACCAGGTGGAGCTGCTCGGTGTAGCGCTGGGCCAGCCAGCTGCTGTAGTCGGCCGGGAGGAGGTTGCCTTGGAGGCAGTGGCGCTGCTCCTGCTGGATGGAGGTGATGTGGAGGTGCAGGAAGTCTCGGAGGTCCTGAGTCGGGATTCGCGGCTGGAGGCAAAGGAGGCGTCTCTCGAGTGAGGCCCGGCGACTGGCGACCGTGGAGGAGGATGACCGCCTGGGGCCCGACAGGGAGGACTGCTTACTGGAGACAGTCGAAGAGGAGAACTTCCTGGGTCTGGGCAGTGATGATGATGGCAGGGGCAGGGATGTTGACTGGGGCAGTGATGATGAGTGGGGCAGTGATGATGATGACTGGGGCAGTGATGATGAGTGGGGCAGTGATGATAAGTGGGGCAGTGATGATGACTGGGTCAGTGATGATGACTGGGTCAGTGATGATGACTGGGTCAGTGATGATGACTGGGACAGTGATGAAGGCAGGGATGTTGACTGGGGCAGGGATGATGATGACTGGGGCAGTGATGATGAGTGGGGCAGTGATGATGACTGGGGCAGTGATGATGAACGGGGCAGTGATGATGACTGGGATAGGGATGATGACAGAGGCAGGGATGATGACCTCTTGGCTGGGGCTGACAGGAGTTTGGCGATAGCTTCGTCGACTTCTCTTCCGATTGCGTCGCACTTCTCGGGGGATTGGGGCAGGACGAAGAGAAAGTCCAGGGGACGGGACTCTGAGACAGGACTGGTGGTGACCTGGGGTGGGGAGAAACTGGACTGGGACAGAGCCGGTGAGACTGGCACGGGTTGGACTGGACTGATCTCGGACTGGGGAAGGTAGGTGGGGCTGGATGGGAGATAGTAGCTGCAAGCTGTGGTGTAGCAGGGGTGGGACGGGTGGAAGGGGGAGGAGTAGGCACCAGGGTAGTATGTGGGGGGCACAGGTAGTTGGGGGAGATGGTGCTCTGGTCCGAGGAGTCTGGAAACAGGAGGAGCTTGGAGTCTCCTGGACAGTGGAGTGGACGTGCACTGAGGAAGTCCTGAAACAAGCAATAGAACATAATGCATGAGTCATGGAACATAATCATGCTTCAGAAATCATGAATCGTGCATCAGAAATCGTGAATCGTGCATCAGAAATCTTTTCCTGTAACAAAGTTTCAAACCAATGATTTTCAATAATATGCTACTAATATCTTTACGACTACAATTACAAGATATTGTACATAGAAATTGCAGTGCATAATCTAAACTTCCCGGAACAATATTGACTGGCAATCTTTAATTAATGCATAAATTGTTTCATTGGCCTCCTAACTAGTATTACAACAGCCTATTTGTGGGTCAATCCTTGATTATATTTTGGAAAATAAATATTGTTTAAATCAATAGCAGAAGAAAAATAGCACATGGTTTGAAACTTCGAATGAAGTACGTTCATGTTATGGATATTATGGACTAGGATAAATGTCATGTTTGAAGAAAGCTAGTAGAATTTTCAGCTGGATTTCCGTCCCATTATAGCCCCTACTAGCTCAGATTGTATACTCCCCAGGAAGTTGAGACAGTGAAATCAGTGCACATAGCATTGTTATGAGCATGTACAGAATTTATGTGGGAATTGGCACATTATTAATGGACGCATTGTCATTATCATTGTCATTGTCATTGTCATTGTCATTGTCATTGTCATTGTCATTGTCATTTGTTATGGTACCTGGTGTGTGGGACTCATTGAAGGTATTCATCTTGACAGCACTTGAACACAGCTCAACAGACAGTATACAGTAAGTCAAGGAGATGAACTCAGCAAGAGAGATGAACTCAGTATTCTACTCGCCCCTTATATACCTGTGCATGTGCGTGGCCTTGTTAGTTCGCATCTCTTTCATTATGTCTCTGGCTTCATTTTAATCGATGTCTGGTCAGCTATTGGCTTCCACTCGGCCATTCAGTAGTGTTTTGATGGGAGGAGTGGTGTCGTAGACTGAGGATGCCTTTGATGTTTTCTGACCAATCAGTGGTGCTCCGTTGTTGGAGTGGCTGATTGCCTTTGACATCATCCTAACCAATCAGTGTTGTTTTTAGTTGCAGGGCTGAAACCCTTTAATGTGATTCTAGCCAATCAATGATGTGTTTAGTTCTGGAGTGGCTGATTGCCTTTGATGTCTTTCTCACCAATCAGTGTTGTTTTCAGTTGCAGGGGCCAAAACCCTTTAATGTGATTCTAGTCAATCAATGATGTGTTTAGTTCTGGAGTGGCTGATTGCCTTTGATGTCGTCCTAACCAATCAGTTGTTTTCAGTTGCAGGGGCCAAAACACTTTAATGCAATTCCAGCCAATCAATGATATGTTTAGTTCTGGAGTGACTAATTGCCTTTGATGTCATCCTCACCAATCAGTGTTGTTTTCAGTTGCAGGGACGTAAAACCTATAATGCAATCTATCAGTGGTGTTTTTAGTTGTATGGGCAAAAGACATTTGATCTGAATTTAGTCAATCAAAAGTAGTTTGATGTGTTTCTAGCCAATCAGGGGTGGGTGGGTTGATTTGTGTTTATTGACAGTATTCTTCGAGATCTCCAAGTGATCAAGGCTAAAAATTCAAATAATGTTTGGTCGGAGACTAAATTGGTGGTTGAAGTTCTTAACATTATGTTGGTTTTTAATTTTTTAATTACATTTTTTTTATGACCTATTTGTACAATGAAAATGCTTGTTGTGCAAAATGGATTAAATTTGTGATTGAACTTCCTATTGTTAAATTATTTAAAAAAATGATTGTGTATTTTTATTATTTGTGACTAATTTGTACAAGAATGATACAAATAACACCTTGTAGAATGGCAATCTGAATCTTGTTGTATTCTGATAAGGCTACCACCTTATTGAATGGCAATGTGAATCGTACACTTCTGTCACATGTGTTCTTCTAATAGGTTTGTTAGTAGTAAGATTGTAATGGTGTTATCAATACATCTTGTAGGCTATTAATACATCTTGTATATTAATACATCTTGTATATTAATACATCTTGTAGGCTATTAATACATCTTGTAAGCTATTGTTCCAGGTTCAAATCCCGCCCCGGCAGGTCCGGCATCAATGTTCGCGAAAGTTACCTTTCTGACGCGATATTGATAGGATGCGATGTCTGTAGAGTGGCAATGCAGTTATCATCCTTGGTCTTGTCAGTACCAGCGGGGGCTCGCAGGTTTACTGCAACGTTCAGTGCTACAAGTGTTGTGGGTTTCCTCCTCCTGCCCTAAACTGATATAAGTGAAAGAATCTTGAAATCCCAATTCCAAAAAAAAGGAAATAAAGATACCTGCAATGGTAGCCACTGCAAGTCCGGAAAAAAACACTGCGTGTCTCTGTTGGAAAACTAATTGACATCATTTTCCAATAATCCAGCACCACTTGCCAGTAGAAAGTTGGTAGCAGAGGCAGGGCACGTACACACACAACATACAAGCCATGATACGAGTGAAAGCAAGCAAATCTATAATTATTGTTTTGAAGATGATATGATCAGTAGATGTGTTCGCTATATGATATTCAGTAGATAATGCATTCAATAGACAATGCTTCAGTAGGTGATGCATTCAGTAGAAGATGTGCTCAGTAGATAATGTGTTCAGTAGAAGATGTGCTCAGTAGGTAATGTGTTCAGTAGATGATGTGCTCAACACATGTGACATGTTCAGTAGATATTTGTGTTCAATGAAGTCTTCATTAAGTTATGGGGGGCAGGTGGTAGCGCAGTGGTAGAACGTTGACTTCGGAGCCAAAGGTTCCAGGTTAAAATCAATCAACATTTCTGACACGATATTGATAGGATGCGCTGTCTGTAGAGTGACAATGCAGTTATCATCCTTGGTCTGGTCAGTGCCAGCCAGTGTTCACTGGTTTACTGCAACATTCAGTGTTACGGATGTTGCGAGTTTCCTCCTGCCCTAAACTAACACACCATAATACAAGTGAAAGAATCTTGAAACCGGGTCTAAACCCGAATTTAAAAAAAAAAGGAAGTAAATTGTGTGTTCTGTAGATGATGCATTCAGTGGGTAATATGTTCAGTAGAAGATGTGTTCAGTAGACTATGTGCTGTGACATATCACGGTTCTATTCTGTTCCTGTTCTTTATAACGTGAATTCAGGATCTCATGGATACCATGTCATAATATTTTATCGTGTACAGACTTACAGTGACTAAGTTAGTAGAACTTTTCTGTAATGATGACCATAGGAATCTGATATTTCATCAACATAGTGTTTGTTTCTTACATAAGTCAGTGAAGTGCACTGACATTGTGACATTTTGTTTTGGAAAGTGACATTTGTTTTGATGTATTTTTGTTGCTGTATGCATGCTTACAACTCATTTATACCAAATTAATATGTACACATAAATACCAATTGATTTTTTCCACATTTATCAATAGTATAGGTATAAATAATACAAGTATAGGTATAAATAATACAAGTATTCCAAAGTTGTGTGTGTTCGGGTTCTTTGTGTTAAATCATCTACCAAGGTCATATTAAGGTCATATCAAGGTGGGGTGTGGTGAGCTGTTTCACAAAGCAAGCAGAGCAACAAGTTTGTGTTCATTCATCTGTTTTATTATTTCATCAATATATTACAATAGCACTTTTACACTTCAACATTTCAGCACTTTAAATATATACATTGCATTAAAAATATATTCACATAGAAAGGGCTTGAAATGAGACATATTAATGGTGCACTAGGGTTGTAGCACTAATGTAGCACTAATGTAGTGCTTTTCTATTGTTCATCAACTGCTTCTAGCACCTTATCACAACATTAGCAGCAGAACTGTCCCTCATCAAAATTGTTCCTGTATAACATGACGTGACACGACGCCGAGGCTGTCAACAGTTCATCGGGGCAATCTCCGTAGTCAGCACCGTTCCTGTATAGCATGGCCTGACGACATTACACTGAACTTGTCGTGGTGGTTCTTCATGGCGATCTCCGTCAGAGACTTGGTGTTGCTGCGTCGGATCCGCCGGTTGGCGAACCACTTCCGCACCTGGTCCATGGTGACGTTCCCAGACCGTGACATGGCTTCCACCACGGTGGCGGTGGGGTATGGGTGGTCGCGGTGGCTCTCGTACCAGCTCTCCATCAGTCTGATGGCTCGACGGGACAGAGGGGTCCGTCGCCGGATCCCGGACACCACGTCGCGCTCCTGTTTGTCCGATTCCGTCTTCATCTCCAGGAGACGCAGGCTGCGTTCTACTCGGTCCATGGTCTGAAAATAGATCGGAAATATAATTTTAATGTGTTGCTGGCTATTGAAAAATGGTCCGAATTGAATTTGAAAAGTTCTGATCACCCTATAGAGACTAAAACTAAAACTTTGATCTTCAGCTTGTTCCTCATGTTAGCATAATAAAAGTGTTATATTCCTTGGGATGCTTTAAGCATTGAGATGTTAGCTTGGCCTACAAGACTAATTTGTATAGGTACAGAGCCTTAGCCTAAGATTTTTTAATTTTTTTTAATTTCAATTTTTAAAAGTCATTAATAATAATTTTCCTATTGTTTTTACTGTATTTAGCTTGCACACATTTAACCCTCTCCATGCTGAAGGCAACCGGAGGTGCCCTAAAGAGCAGTGCTTGTGCCTGATCCAGCAGGGACAGGGTTAATCAGCCACGCAAGACCGATACTAATTGGGCAGAAAGACAGATACTACTCAGACAGAAAGACAGATACTACTCAGACAGAAAGACAGATACTAATCAGACAGGAAGACTTACATGATGCCTCTGTTGGTCAAAGTGCTGGTTCAGCCAGTCTCTATAGTTGGGTGTGGCAGCCTGGTACAGCATCTGCATACGTTCCATCTCGATTCCGGTGGAATGGGACCGGAACAGAGCTGCGAGCTGCTTCACCTGTGCTGCTCCAGCAGTCTCTAGACGACACAATCTGTAACATGGAGGTCCAAAAAAATAATTTACATAAATTAACTCTTTCCATGCTGAAGGCAACCAGAGATGCCTAAAGAGCAGTGCCTGTGTATAATCCAGCAGGTAGAGGGTTAAACTGTCACTGAAACATAGGTCTATTTTTTTTTTTTTAATGTTGTAATTTTGAGCATGGGATGTGATTGAATTGAATTCTGCCAGCTGGTGACAACTGTAAAATGCCCAATAAATTGTACTTAATTGATTTGATTTCGTCATGTTTTGTAGACTCAACAGGATTAGACAAAAGTCGAACACTTATCATAGTCCTTTGCGTATTTACAATTGGTTCAACAATATAGTGAGATATATACAATTCAGTAGTGGTATGGGCATAGATTCTGCCACAATATTTACCAAGATATCATCATAGTGATAAGCAGATGGTTAGAATTTAAAAGTTTATGTTTAACCTAGAGGAAATTAAGGACAGAGGTACAAAGATGAGGATTTTATGTTACTGTTACCCATGAATATTATTTCGAGGGGGGAGGGGGGGGGCACGCACCTTGCCAGAAGAGCCATCTCCCGAGATCCGACGTCAATCTGCGGCAGCGACGACGTAACTGACTGGAACAGTAGACTGGGCAGCGACATCTGGTGGCAGTCGGAGGCAACCATCTTGCGCAGGTCAGGGAAGTAGGTGTGGACGGGCGGACTCTTCTGAGGCGAGGAGGAGGGTGAGGCAGGATTGGACGTCTGGACGGGCGGGAGGACCAGCTGACCCCTTGACCCATGACCTTCAGACTCGCTCGTCAAGGTCATGGAGCTGCATCGGGGTGCGGAAAGCGATGGTTCCATCTGTGAAGCGAAGGTCGGAAACGGCAGAGTCTCAAGGCCACTCTGGAAGGAGGTTATGGAAGGGTTGGAGGTCATTGTGGGGTCAGAGGTCATGTCCATATCGGATGTCGCAGTGGTGGATGTTGCAGCAGACGGCAAACACAGCTGGTCAAAGTAATCTGTATCGAGGCAGGCCGTGGGCAAAGCAGGATCTTCTAGGAACGGGAAACTGTGGTTCGTTCTACCATCGGTCACCAGCTCAGGATTTCGTGGAGAATACGCACAAGGGAAGACAAAGAAATCAACAGAAGAGGGAACAAACTCCATGGTTGCACTTGAGACTATCGTACAACAATATGTTCGAGATCTGGTTGCTGTGGTGGTGCAATAGTTTATAGAACTTATTTTGCAGGTTTGGGCTTTTTATCCCAGAACGTTAGGTCATGTGACCCTTAAGGAACGAAGCCAGGAGGTTCTTTGATCTCGGGTGATTAGTGATTAGATCAGAGTCCTTCTCTATGATCTTGTTCTCCTTGATTGGTGAGGTGTCCATAACTGATAGTTGATTGGTCTGTTGTTTTAAAGGTGCCCTCTGAGTGGCTTTTATGATCTTGGGGTTGGTCTGTGGGATCAGGACTGTTGTTTTAGCCGTGGTCCTTGATTTGTTTCTTTACACAGTCCTCCTTTCTCATTGATGTTGGACTTCTGTGTAACAACTTTTTGTAATACTGTTTCTGAATTTCTTGGCTTCATTTGAAGCATTTTCCCATTCTTAAATTTGGTGTTATTATGTATCTAACTGATAGTTGTTGGGGGAATTTATTAGGATTCAATAAATAATAATGAAAATGTAGGGATATCTCCAATGAACAATCTGTGTGTTGTGTGTTTTTTATAAATGATGAGATACAGAACAATACAAGTATAGTCCCAATGCCCAAATAATAATATGTTTTTCTATAAAAAAAAAATATTTAAAAAGAAATCTAGTTGAGTTATGACTAATAAAAGATATGCCAACTCCACATTTCATCCCATTGCTTAGAGTATCAATATTTATTTAGTTTTGTTATTATTATTATTATTTTATTAAATACATTTTCAGGTTATGTTTAGGCTAATAAGCAGAAAAAAAGGATGTATCTAGTCATGTCATGAATATCTATTTATTGCATGTATTATTTATTTATAATTGATATGTGTGTTGGCTTGCATGGCCTGCATCCAAAAGGCTTACTACTTATTTATTGTCTCGGAAATGATGTCTTGCTAGTATTTTTTTTTAATTAGTATGATTTCTTTTCTGTGCAGATTGTGTGTTGGCATTAAACAAAGATTGTTACTTTTTTATTAATTATATTTTCAGGTTGTTTTTTAGTCATTACAGAAAAAGCATGCATCTACTTGTCCTGAATCTCTGTTATTTATTATTTATTTATTAATGATATGTGTGTTGGCTAAGGAAGTCTGCATCCAAATAGCTTATTACTTATTTATAGTCTAGGTATTTTATTTTATTATCATTTATTGTATGTGCTTGCAAGGCCTGCAGCAAACAAGGCTTGTTTCTTATTGATAGTCTAGGAAATGATGTCTTGGTGGTATATTATTTTAATTTATTATCATTTCTTTTCTGTGCAAGCTGTGTGTTGGCGTCAAACAAGGCTTGTTACTTGGAATTATATCATGTGGGATTTTATTTATTATTTAAGGCTGTGTGTTGGCTCACAAGGGCTGCATCAACGAAGCGCGTGACGTGTTCGCACAGGTTAGAGAGGCCACCGCCGATTTCTGCGACGTTTGGCTGAACATCGCGCACATCTACGTGGAGCAGAAGCAGTATGTCGCCGCCGTTCAAATGGTCAGTTCACAAACACCCACACTCCATTCTGAACATTGGGTTGCACGAAGCTCTTGTAGGCTATCTGAATAAGACAACTATTGTAAGGGCAGTTGTAAATACCTACAACTATTGTAGCCTTCAAGAGTGTCATGCAACTGAACCCAGATCCTCCAATATATACTCAACAAAATAAATTAAGGACCGGCAGAAAATGTATGGTGGAGCTTTCTCCCAAATTTCGGAACTGTTCCCGAGTAGTCTGGTGCCACTTCTCTTCCAATGCGTCTGCAGGTTCTTCAAGAGTACCTGGAGTCTGTAGACGTTTGGAAAATTTTCGTTGTTAAAATAATATGAAGCTAAATGTAAATGTCCGAAAAGGCTACTGGACCCTGTTCTGTTCCGTTCTGACAATGTTGCGTGGTTGCAGTACGAGAACGCCCTCAAGAAGTTCTTCAAACACAACCACGTGGAGGTCATGATGTACCTGGCCAGAGCGTACTTCAAATGTGGCAAGCTGGCCGAGTGTAAACAAGTCTTACTCAAGGTAGGCCTACAGACACACAGACACAGACACAGACACAGACACAGACACACACACACACAGACACAGACACACACACAGACACAGACACACACACACACACACACACCGTGACTGACAAGCTGGCCGAGTGTAAACAGGTATTACTCAAGGTCGTCTACACCATTGTCGTCTTACTTTCTAGTCCATTTCTGAAAATATTTCATGTTATTGTGTCGTCCTTTTCTGATCTATTTCTGAAAATAGTTTAAGTGTATACAGTTTAAGTTTAAGTTTATTATGGTTTGTTGACATATTTCATTGTCAAATATATTTTTCCAAGTATATTGGGCAACAAGCTATATTTTCCACATATGTCCCAATGGTTTTCAATATTTTCATATTATATTAAATTTTGTTGGTCTCGCACAAATCAATACAAACGTTTTCATCGAATCGCTAATTGAAAACGAGGCAAATTTCTGTGTTTCCCCTTTACACCTGGTCGTACCGCTCTGAGTTATGTCCCCCTATTACATTAATATAATTAGCAAAAATTGATTACGACCGTATTCAGGTTTTTACCTGAAGTGTACACCATGCTTTCAATGTTCTGCGTGCGCCCTGATTTCAGGCGCGGCACGTGGCACCTCACGACACGGTGCTGCTGTTCAACATCTCGCTGGTGCAGCAACGCCTGGCCACTCAGATCCTGAAGGATGAGAAGAGCAATCTGAAGACTGTACTGAGTGCTGTTCGAGACTTGGAGTTGGCGCATAGGTGTGTGTGCAGCTTATACACCACCAACCAAATACATTCCCATAGGCAACAGTGTTAGCATATTTAGGCATAATTATTGAAACAGTGAGTAAAATACTAGCAAACACACCTTATTGCAAAGTTCACTTTCCCAGTAAAATAGACATCAAGAAAAATAAATAAATTCATCTGTTCAAAGTTAGCAGACAGGAAGTGATCAGATGTCACTATAGATCTGCACAGACTCTGACCAGTTAAATTAACCATGATGTCATTCGACTCGGAGCCTTACAAGTGTAAGAAATTAGGACTTTTGGGAATAAAACTGGATTTATCATTATGGAATTACCATTACTGGCCAGTAAATCACACATATCCTGAACTTACTTGAGTACACATTTTCCTAAAAATGAAGTCCAGTGCAGGTCGGGTGTGCTGCGAAGTGATGGTATAATTTCTCCAAGCTCTCGTATCTACTATGAGACCGTAAGCACTCGTAGCGATATCTTATATGTGATCAGACACTCGCTATGGTCTCATAGTGGATGTGAGAGCTTTGAGTGACACGGGTTACTTTGTGTTTGCAGGTATTTCAGCTATCTGAGCCAGTTTGGTGACAGGATGAAGTTTGATCTGAACCAAGCAGCTGCCGAGGCAAGGT
Organism: Lepetodrilus schrolli; assembly: GCA_032361225.1. NCBI lineage: Eukaryota > Metazoa > Mollusca > Gastropoda > Lepetellida > Lepetodrilidae > Lepetodrilus > Lepetodrilus schrolli. Next base: position 16,237 of record JAUTBT010022904.1, read on the forward strand.
AAGGAAGTAACTTTCAAGAAAATATTTGTCATGTATGGGTGAGAGATTCCCGTTGAGTCGTAACTCTCATTGTTAAAAGCCGGCTCTGTAGCGTAATGATTAGAGCGTCGGCCTGGAGTGCGGAAGGTCGCGGGTTCGATCCTCGGTCATGTCATACCAAGAGACGTTAAAAGATGGTACTTGTTGTTCCCCTGCTTGGCGCTCAGCATTAAAGGGGTGAAGCAAGGACTAGGCTGCTCAGAATCAGTATACTGTGTCTGAGTGGGGTATCCATGTTTTATCTGCGACATGATATTCTAGTGAGCTAGCACTATAAAAACTGGTGGAAATCCAGACTAACACAAGCAGTACATATGTATGCAAGCCATAATGCGAGTGAAAAAATCGGGAAAGTGGCTTTAAACCACGAATAAAAAAATCTACTCATGATAAAATGTGTGTCCAGGCAATGCTATATTCGCTCACTTCTGTGTCATGACAATGCTATGCTCACCTGCTCACTGTATGTACAGGCAATGCTATATTCGCTCACTTCTGTGTCACGACAATGTTATGCTCACCTGCTCACTGTGTGTGCAGGCAATGCTCCGATCTGCTGAGTCAGGCTCAGTACCACGTGGCACGTGCAAGGAAGATCGACGAGGAGGAGAAGGACATGAGGAAGAAACAAGAGGAAGACCGCGAGGTTGTCAGGCAGAAAGTCAAGATGGAGGAGGTAAGAAATTTTCATATCTTGTCACAGTCCCTAGATTTAAAGATTTTATCAAACCTAAATTATTGGGTTTATTTAGAGGCATACAATCCAGTGTTCAATCCAGGACGTACGATTCAATACGAATATTATTTTCTCGGGCGAGAAGTCGCACATTTTGGACTCTAGTCGTCTGCATGGGGTTTGGTGCTGGACGACCTTTGTAAATTTTTATTAAAATAACATTAAAGTTCTAATCGTGGTAATATTATCTTGTGTTAGAATTCCGAAAAAGTGTAACCGGACCCGAAGTGATCCAACCTAATAACGCTATTTGAGCCAGTGTTATTCAGGTTCATCAGATAATAGGTTTAGCTAGTGAAATGCATCTTTGGTTACTCCCCTTAGTTGTATTTGTCCGTGTCATGTTTAATATGGTAACATCATCTGCTTGTTGATGGAAGTGGACTGCATATAGATCTATATCTTATTATTTTATATACAAGTCCATTTAAAAAAATACTTATTGGTAAAAATAAAGTTTTATCGACGAAATATATTGTCTGTTAATGCCTGAAACATACTTTAGTCAAACTGTAAAATTAAACAGACATTGTTAGATTGCTTTCTAGAATATCAATATTAACTACCCAACACAATGTATCTTCCGATCTGTCTATGTGGCTCGATGCCAGTTTCAAATGGTTCGGACAATAACACATGTGTTTGGGGGTGAATGCGAAAAGGTAGGGTGTGGCAACCACAGGACTTTGAATTAGTATACTATGTCACTACCAGCCGGTGTTTGCAGGTTTACTGCAACATTCAGCGCTACGGATATTGCGGGTTTCTCCTGCCCTAAACTGACATGTCGTGATATAAGTGAAAGAATCTTGAAAGTGACTCTAAACCCCAATAAAAAATTTTTAAATAAAATATAAATATAATGTTAAATCATATAATAGAATGTTATGTCATTATATGTATATAATATATATTGTATAGATAGATCGTTTCAACTGGTTTCGTGGATTGAACACTGTAGAGAAATGCATGTGCTGATGTATATGTATCATGAGCTCTGTTATTTCAGCATCTGAAGTCAGATAAGATCTCCAAGTTTGCCATGGGGAACACGCTATCACTTGCTGAAGTATGCAAGAAGGTGAGGTGTTGCATTTGATTCAATCTATTTAAAGATTAATTTGCTTCGTTTCATTTGGTTGAGAGATGCTCCAGAACAGAGGTAACTCTTAACTAGAGTATGGTAGGACCCTTTTGTGAAATGCAGGCCAGGGCCCCATTGCTGAGAAGAGTTGCAGCTACAAGTACAATTGGTTGCAAGTCAATCTTTAGGGACCAGCTATGAGAGTTAAATTTATCTCAACAATACTTGAGAACATGGTAGCAGCAACAGTGGTTCATGCAACCAGACTTTGTAGCAGGTCCATAAAATTTTACTTACAATCAATTGTAGCCACAACTGTTGTGAGGAACGGGTCCCAGGTGTAGACGAACACACACCTGACCTACTGGGCCATGTTAATTTCACTGCAGGCAAAACCCATCTTGACGATTTGTTTAAATATTTCATCGTCAAATGTATTATTCCTGAAAGTACATTTGATTTTATCATTACAAGTATATATATATATATATAATTATTTTTGTTATTTTGCGATAAAAAATATGAAAATATGTCAACAAACCATGATTGTATGCCTTTAACACCACATACCCAACATGGTCTTCAGTGCTTGAACAACGTTTAGGGACAAGTAACTTAAAATGTTTGAGCCCTAGTGTTGTGTTTAGTGACTGGTTTTATCCAACAGGGCATAGCGTCCATTGAATCGCGAGCCTTGACTCGTCTCTCAGAAACACCAGTCATTAAAGGGGAGGTAGCCAAGTTCCGAAGCTGTCATTCAGACTGGCCATCGCTCACAGCTTTCCTCTTGATGAAGCAGAGTGGGAGAAGGTACAAGAAGAAAATGAACGCTCAGGCTACTGACAAAACCAAAGTTAATATCAAAGCCCGTGAAGCCATGATGCAGACCTACTTGGGAAAGAAGAATATAAAGAGTTCAATACAAGTGAGCCTTGGTGATGATCAGGAAGGGCATTCCAGCGATTCTGAGAGGATAAGCTATATAAAGGTTGAGGGTAAAATTAACCAGTTACAAGAAACAGGTGGAGTTGGTGATAGCAGTGATACAGGCTCAGTAGAATCTGATAGTGATGTTGATGACAATGGCGATGATGATTCTGATTGTGAGAGGGCTCAGAGACTACAGCAGATGCACCAGGAGAGGACTAAGTCTAAGAGTTCCATGTCAAATGTCTCAGACAAGTTGCCAGGGAGTTCACCATCTAAGCAACACAGTTTACCTTCAGATGTGCCAAGTGCAGTGTCACAAAACAGTCCTAAGAAGGGAATGAAATTGGAAGTGCTGCAGAACATGTTTTCCTCAAGGACTGATGATAGTATTGGAGATTCCGACTCCAGTTCACCTTCAAAGGTGCAATCTTCAGAAAGTAGAAAACGACAATCAAAGGCCAAAGCAAGAGCGAAGATTATGAAGGAAATGCTGCCACAAAATTCCAGTGATGACGATTTAGCGTCTGAATCAGATCGTGATGAATCAGATCGTGATGAATCACAAATGTCAGTGGATTCTTCCAAACCCAACATTGAGGCATCAGTTCACAAGAACAACAGCAGTGGCATCATGGTGGTCAAAAAGATAAATTTAGATGATATAGAAAATGATGAGGACTTGAAAGCAAAGCCTGCATCAGAAGCTGACATTCCAGATATCCTTACAACAGCATCGAAATTGGAAGTGAAAAAATCCAAAGATGCCTTTTTTGTCAACAGTGATGATGATTCTGATGTTGAGAATGAAGAAGCAGATGAGTCTTCATCTCAGGACAGTGGTCAGGAGGAAGAGGAGGAGGAAGGAGGAAGAAAGATGACAACATTCGAGTCTACGTTCATTGGAACATTGGCTCACAAGAAGAGGTTGAAATGGGAAGACCGGGGTAGGAGAGGTGGCGATGAATGGACAAACGTTCGAGGACAGGGAAGTTCTTGGAGAGATGGAAGAGGCAGATTCCGTGGAGGAAGAGGTGGATCAGACAGAGGACGGGGAGATTTTACCAGAGGCAGAGGTGGGAGACCGTATCAGAGTGAAAGCAGGTGGTCGGAGAGCACCAGAGGTCAAGGCCAAAGAGGTAGCAAATACGGCCAAAACAGATTTGACCGTGAAAGGTAATTAACAATTGTAATAATTATTCTTTGACAGTAGTATGTGCTGCCACTTGTTGCTTTCCATACCACAAATGGGTATGGCACAGGACAAGAGAAGTTTTTTTGTTTTTTTAATTTAAAAATACATTTAATTCCAATTTAGTTTACTTTCACTTTTACTGATATGTTCGTTGTGTTTTCTTCAGCTCCAGGGGTCAGACCACATCTTCAGCAGACTACAACAGAACTGCGAACATCTCAGGTAAGTCATGTTCATAATGAGACACCAGCGGGGCAAGTGGTAGAACGTTGGTTCCAGGTTCAAATCCCGCCCCGAGGGCCCGGCATCAATGTTCGTGAAAGTTACCTTTCTGACGCGATATTGATAGGATGC
>JAUTBT010022915.1:0-20571 GCA_032361225.1 Lepetodrilus schrolli
TTGAATTTGAATTTGAATTTGAATTTGAATTTGAATTTGAATTTGAATTTGAATTTGAATTTGAATTTGAATTTGAATTTGAATTTGAATTTGAATTTGAATTTGAATTTGAATTTGAATTTGAATTTGAATTTGAATTTGAATTACAATTACAATTTCAATTTCAATTTCAATTTCAATTTCAATTTCAATTTCAATTTCAATTTCAATTTCAATTTTAATTTTAATTTTAGAGCCGCATTCAAGATGAGTTAGTTAACACATATGATTATATTTAATTAACTTATACTCTTAGATTTGTATCTAATGATACAAAACTGGCATGTTTCCAGATTTATATTTACTTTATTTATTTACATTTTAAGACAAGTTAGCTTTTTCAGTTTATATTTATTTCTTCATGGATTTCTAGAAAGTTAATTTTTAGTAATATTTTTTCCCAGCGAGATTTCAAACATTTTCCTACCTCTACTTTCCTGTCAATATTCGACACTGTTCCGAAGTATTCTGCTAGTTTTTTATGCCACCAGTAGAAGGCGTCTGGTTTTCCTTCACATTCTGATCCTCCGTCTGGGGTTTCATCCACTACAGGCTGCGTGTCCACACCATCTTTCTCTTCAACATCGCTCTTTTGGAAGTACCTGGAATTATTATACGGAATCTTTGCAAGAGGAAAATAGTTTGTCATGAAATGATCTTTTCTCCTTTCTTTGAATTGGGGTTGGAGCCACTTTCAAGATTCTTTCACTTATATCGCGGCTTTTCAGTTGAGGGCAGTAGGAAACCCACAACATCTGTAGTGCTGAATGTTGCAGTAAACCTGGTTTTGAAAGACCAAGGATGATAACTGTATTTCCACAATACAGACAGCTCATCCCAACATACATGATCGCGTCAGAAAGGTAACTTTCAAGCTGGGCTCCCATGACGGGATTTGAACCCAGGATTTCCAAAATTAGCCTGAAAAATACTATTTTTCCATGGAATTATTCTCACTTTTTCCTGATAGCTTTGCTCAGGGCGCGATGGTAGAAGTCGAGTCTGCCTTCCTTACTGTCTCCGTAAGGGCGCAGGAACGGCCTCAGTGTGGAGAAGACGCATTTCCACTTCCTCTCTGGCAGCAACCCTCGCAGCTTCTCCTTCTCCTTCTCTGAACACTCCTTCTCCTCTGTAGCGTAGGAATAGTCATGTGAGAATTTGAGGTTTCTTGTTGGGATTGAATTGCTTGAAGATGGTAATGGTGATTAATAGCTGACAAACTATTCCATAAATAGTGAGTGAGTGAGCGAGTGAATGTGTGAGTAAGTGAATGAATGAATAAACAAAGAAATAAAAAACAATAATATATAAATGAACATGAATGAAAATGAATGAAAATGAATGAACGAATAATAATTTATTTTTTTGAATATATTTTAGAATTGGGGTTTAGAGCCACTTTCAAGTTTCTCTCACTTATATCATGGCTTGTCAGTTTAGGACAGGAGGAAACCTGCAGCATCCGTAGCACTGAATGTTGCAGTAATCCTGCAAGCATCGGACATAACTGACAAGACTAAGGATGATAACTGCATTGCCACTCTACAGACAGCGCATCCTATCAATATCGCGTCAGAAAGGTAGCTTTCACGAACATTGATGCCTGGCTACCAGGGCGGGATTTGAACCTTTAACCTTTGGCTCCAAAGTCCAACATTTTATCACTGCGCTACCACCCGCCCCTTGTGGATAACAATGCCAACGTATCACTAGTAAAACATAAACAATACCCACCCTTCTCATCATACGGCGATGGAGGCATCAGTGACCCCTCATCACCAAGTATGTCCCTGAGTTCTGACTCCAACAGCCCAGCTGCCGACGCCTCCAGCAAACACAGCGTTGCCACCAGAAGGTTGCCGCCATTCTCCTGCTCCAGTCTTGTCAACAGCTGCTCCAACACACTGGGGAATACACGCGACACACGACCATGATGATCGGAAATGAATTTACAGCATCTAGGGCTGGGACTATAATAATATTTTATTTTGTGTTTTTGTATGTAATTTATTTATTTATGTTTAAATTGTGGTTTAGAGCCACTTTCAAGATTCTTTTACTAGTCAGTTTAGGGCAGGAGGAAACCTGCAACATCAATAGTACTCAATGTTGTAGTATTGCCACAGAAATAGACATGAACAAGGGGAAATAACTCTGAATTCATGAATCAAGGTCAGGTCAGGTAATTATAGCCCCTTGGGCACCCAAGTAGTAACTCTTTATTCTTCCTAATCCCTATTAAGCATGCTAACGAGCTCTACTTTCTATTGAAGGCAACCAGAAAGATCAGCAAACTCCATTTAACCCTCCCTGCTGGATTAGACTCAGGCAGTGCTCTTTAGGGAGTCTTAGGTCGCCTCGTGCATTCAGTAATTTCACATTCCCTGCCACACTAATTAGCATATAAAGCTAGCGTATTTCTGCTCCTGAAGATGCAGGCAAACATAGAGTCATGTGTCTTTCCACGGCTGTTATCTCGGTAAATAATTTATGGAATGAAAACCAAAAACCGCTATCATTTGTTATTTTGTACTACATTTCATAATATTTGCATCATTAACCCTCTCCCTGCTGGATTAGGCTAAGCTCTTTAGGGCATCTCCGGTTGCCTTCAGCATGGAGAGAGTTAATAAATATAAAAAAATGCCTATAAACTATCGCCAAATGCCATGAAAAATGTACACCAGAGCTGATTGGCTGCTGACCAAGTATCGCTAATTGGCTCTCAAGTGACTCTGCTCATGCATGATCTAGCGCATCAAGTGAATATGAAATTTCAGAATGGCGAGAGTTAATCCAGCTGGGAAAGGTTTGCATTGGATGGATGGTATCTCCAGGCCAGGCATGAGAACAGACAATTGCGATTTCAGTGGAAAACACGCCTGGGCTGTAGGCCACAAGCTACGTCCAAGGCAAATAAATTGACACCTGGACAAATAAACAGCGGATTTCCACGGAAGATTGCCATGCTTGCTACTCACTTGAGCAGGCCATTGGGAAGTCCGGCTATCTTCTCTGAGATCTGCTGGGAAGTTTCTAGAAGACAGATTTCCTCGCAAGCCACAGACAGCCACAGAGGATTTTCAGACGACTGTTTGTTCAACAACTCTAACAGCTGACTTTCAGGAAGACATTTATCATATCGTTTGAACATCTCACAAACCATGCTCTGGAAGAAATGCACACAAACATTTTGAGATACCCTCTACAAGAATTAATGTGATGAATTTTTAAATTCAATGAAAACATATTTCTTACATATGAAAATTACTTTGAGATTGTATGCAAGAATTGATGATGAATATTAAATTCAGTAGGAAATATTAAGATTTCAAGTGGGTAGGGTGAAATTTGAACAGTTCACCATCCCCCAAATCTGGAATATACAATTGCGAAATTCCACAAAAAAAGGTTCTCTTCCCCCGTGAGCATCGCCATTGTCACCGACACAATAAAACACAATCTTAACACCAACCATAAAAACTATACTTTTGGAAGACATGCACTAACAAGGGAAAGATAACTGACCTTTCTTGATGCATGGTCCAATGGTTTGATGTGTAACTCTATAGGTTTGGTTTCTCTGCTCATTAGCGCAATATGGTGATCTGTGTTTGTAATCATGGAGAATATACAGCGAACCTGGGGTGCAAGTTTCCGTGGTAACCAACTAAGTACTCGAGCTGCCTGCTCCTCTGCGAACTGAAATTATATTTTCCATGAATAAAAAAACATATGTAAAAATATGATTTTAATAAATTTCCATATGAAAGAATAATTGTAATCCTGCGATTGTAATACATTCCATATGAAAAATTGTAATGATTGCAGTAAATTTCCATATGAAAGTACATGTATTGTGAATATAATGTTACAAAATAAATGAAAATAATGAAAATAAAAAGTGGTTTATCTAATTCCATGGTGGGTTATAACGAGTTCACTGTAATCTTTTTTGTTTGTTTGTATTTAGAACCGCTTTCAGGATTCTTTCACTTATATCACAGCTTGTCAGTTTAGGGCAGGAGGAAACCCGCAACATCCATAGCGCTGAATATTACAGTAAACCTGCAAGTGAGCATCAGCTGGTACTGACAAGACCAAGGATGTTAACTGCATTGCCACTCTACAGACAGTGCATCCTATCAATATCGCGTCAGAAATGTAACTTTCACGAAAAACCGTTGGCTCCGAAGTCCAATGTTCTACCACTGTGCTACCACCCGCCCCTCACTGTAATCATAATTTATCATCTTGAAAATGAGATAATAATTTCAAACTAATTTGGTTATCATCTTGAAAATGTACAATCATTAATTAATTCAAAATTGAAGAAAATGTCTGGCATACCTGATTAACAGCATCTATAAAGATAATAAGAGGTCTAGTATTGGGATTGGACAACACACTACAACACATTTGTGCCGTCGCATCCAGATCCTTCGGCATATTGCTAGAATCCTGAAATGAAACAAAATTGCAATATGACATGACAAACTGGTAACTGAAAGAGAAAATATTTTAGTAATTTTGTTGTTGTTTTGTTGTACTTTAATTACAATAATAAACATAGGGTGAATTATAATAATAATAATAATAATACAGAATGATTATTCTTTTTATATACAGAGTCATTACAACGAAGCAATGCTTAGTGACAACCAATTACTTTAATCTATGCAGCAATGGCAAAAATGGACATGGAAAAATAATATAACATGATTAATTTTGTAATTTAAAGAGTTGCTACCAGTTATTTAAAATGTGCAGTGTTGCCATGGCAACTGGGTCACTGACCTTTGCGACTTCAACTTCTCTGAGTAGTCTTTTCAACATAGGTTCTAGAGACGTGGATCCGGGCACGGCGCCAACAAAGTGGTAGAAGACATGCCAGGCTTTCCCCCCTTCCCTGCAAACCATATGATAACCACATTTGTCAGAAATAATGTTAATTATTATTATTATTCTACTACTACTACTACTACTACTACTTTTTTTCATTTTGTTGAATTTGGGTTATATGACGACTTGTCAGTTTAGACATTGCATCCTATCAATATTGCGCCAGAAAGGTAACTTCCGTGAACATTGATGCCGGGCCCCCGGGGCGGGATTTGAACCTGAAACCTTTGGCTCGGAAGTCCAATGTTCTACCACTGCACTACCACCCGCCTCACCACTCCTACTACTACTACTACTACTACTACTACTATTAATAATAACAATAATAATAATAATATGCCCACTTTTTGACATATATACTAAATCACAATATTACTGTTAATATTCATACTTATATTATTTTTAGTTATAATGTTCTTTATAGCACTATGTATAGAATGAATGATGAATGAATTAGTTCTTTACGTTGCATCAAGAATACTTCACGACGCGACTATGTATAGAAGCCAAACTAAATGAAAATTACATTAGTTTGAATATTTACATAATTAATTCAATCAATTTCGTAGATATTTTCAGAAATCATTTCATTGTGTGTAGACATTGGCATAGACATTGGCATAGACCTGCAACTGACTCAATTTGAGACGTGTATATGTTCTGACTCTTACCCATGTATTTCCCCAGATTCAACCTTGCTGAGAATCAGATCAGCAGCTTTACACAAAATGGACGACTTCCCGTACCCCGGACTCCCCAGCAACAGCAAAGGCACATCTTTTTCTTCCCATAAAATATAATCTTCAATCTGAAATAAAAATATATACAGAGAATCTGATTGGTTCACGTGATCCCAAAACATTGCGTCCATACTTCGATTTACGAAATTTACTTAGGCCACTTCCACAAAAGACCTGAGTAAATATTTCTTAATTATTTAATTAAATATGGTTTTCTTTAGTTATTTAGGTTTCAGTACAATTGTAAAGTCGGTAGATTAATTAGCTGTGTACTGTAAAGACAGTGGGCCTCACTAACGTTATGTATTCATACTTAAAATGAACAAAAAAGATTTTTACTCCCTTCCTCTTGATTGACAGGTGACTGGTCTCATCACCAACCATTTATATTCAAATATTAATGCTCAGCCCTAAAAATATTAATAATAATTGATGTGCCTTGTTAGACCGCTAAATCCATTTAAATATCCAGCAATTTGTTGAATAATTTATTTATAAGCATTGACTGCAATATTTTTTTACGTTTATCGAAGTATAAACAGAAAAACCAATGTGCAAACTTTTGTATGAATCCACTTCAGAGTCCAATACTCTACCGACTGAGCCAAAGAGGTAACCCCTCTGGCCAAGACCAGTAGGAGCATCTTATGTTACACATGACTACATCGACATTTATTCTTAGCAGGAACCATCACAACAACCCTGGAGCATGTGTTACCAAGTTGGCGTAGCTGTGAAAAAATATATTCATAAACTAAACTACAACACAAGAGACATAACTTTAGACCACAAAGAGGCCTTACATAGGTTTTATTATGTTAGGTGATGGAAAAACAAAAATATCTATCTTTTTCACAGCCTCATTTCTCCCCAGGACGAAGAGGCCCAACATAGGTTGCATTATGTTAGGTGATACATCAATAAGAGTATCCAGGCTGAGCCTACTTTCTTCACAGCCTCATTTCTCCCCAGGACCTAGAGGCCCAACATAGGTTGCATTATGTTAGGTGATCCATCAATAAGCGTATCCAGGCTGAGCCTACTTTCTTCACAGCCTCATTTCTCCCCAGGACCAAGAGGCCCAACATAGGTTGCATTATGTTAGGTGATCCATCAATAAGCGTATCCAGGCTGAGCCTACCTTCTTCACGACCTCGTTTCTCCCCAGGACCATCTGACTCTTCTGGCGGAGGAAGTCCCTGTGAGTGGCGTGTATGAAGCTGTCCGGATGACTGGAGGTCGCCGGCTCTTCCCCGCAGTAGTCGTACGCGATCCGCTGCTTCATGAAGTCGATAATCTGAGACAAAGTTGGAAATCATACTATTAAATCCATGAAGGGATATTGGGATTAGACCAAGCTAAAAATATTGCACAATCACCAAAGGTCTCTGACATAATGACCAATATATATATATTTTTTTAATTGAGGTTTAGAGCTGCTTTCATGATTCTTTTACTTAAATCACGGCATGAGGAAACCCACAACATCCGTAGTACTGACTGTTGCAGTAAACCTGTGACCACCAGCTGGTACTGACAGACCAAGGATGATACTCTACAGCCACTCTACAGACAGGCAGACAGGGCATCGAATCATGATCACGTCGGAAAGTTAACTTTCCCAAACATTGATACAGGATACAGGATTTGAACCCAAGTCCTTTGGCTCCGAAGTCTAACGTTAACCTATTCACATTATGGTGTGATTGTAGACAACTTAAAACAGAGGTCACATTACTTAATTTGCTGTAGTTACTTACATTACTGGTTCAGCATAGATCATTCTATTAGAAAGTTTATGGTGTTATATACTGCTATGAATTGATGTTCTGTCATAATGCTGAGAATGAAGAAATTATAATACAAACCTCCTGTTTTAGACCTTCAGAGATTTTCAGTATAGGTTTCTTCCTATGGTCGATACCATTGTATTCACAAGTATAGTGCTTCAATCTACGACACTGCAAAATACAATATGTTATGATGAATAAATGCATTTCATATAAAATAATCAATAGAATAAATAAATATCATAGAATAATTAATATCTCATAAAAATGTTATTACTTTATAATATACACTATGAATGAATGGATTGTGAACATGAACCAGGGGAGGTAATTGCATGTGATGTTTACGGCTACTCACAGGGAATTTCTGTGATATTTTGTCATGTGGTCCACATATCTTTTCAGAAGCGGATGTTTTCTGAACAAAATATTTCTGTTCATCTGTAGGGACTGACTTAAGGAAGGAATCACTTCTGATAAGAAATATAGCTGGAAAAAAGTAATGTTAAATTCAATTAAATGAGATAATTACATGATAATGTACACTAAACTTAAATAATAATTATTTCTATCTGGTATCTATTGATCACAGAAAGAAATTATTCTCCATATAAATCAATTACAATGGAAACTCATGATTTTGAATGTTATTACATACCAAACAAACAAATGTTCTTGAAACATTTAATCAGTTAAGTGTTATTATAAAATCCACAAACATACAGTTAGTGCTACAACTGATAACTAAATCTATTTCATGACTGATTTAGGTTGTTTAACCACATTCTAAACCAAAGAAGGGAGGTAACTTACAATTGAGGTTATCTTCCCTGTATGCCCCATACAACACTTGAAGGTCTTCAACAAGCAGTCCATATGCCTCGATATAATCTTCTATCACTTCATCTGCATATTCGCCCCACATTGGCACCCAACCAATCGACTCGCTGAAAAACAAAGATATTCTTTTTCTTTATCATAAACAAATTTCCTTTTAAATTATTAATTTTCAGGAAAATATAAACGTGGATTCACCATTTATTTCTACTGCACATTTTGGAACAGGTAGAAAAAAATTAAATTTAATAAGCAGATAAGTAATGCTGTGATCACACAAGGGCTTTAAATTGTCTTCAAACAATCTTAAATGCCTTAAAATGATTAAACGGTTCACACAGACACTACTGTAAACTGGTGTCAAACCAGTTTAACAAAGCCGGTTTCTAAAGCGGCCTGAAACCCATACCTGGTAATGTTGATAAAGAGAGGCATTATGTTGTTGTAGTAGCAGTTCTCGATGCTCGTCTGTGCGCGTTCCATCTCCGAAATATCTCGGCGATCTGGATGGCGTCCACCCTGAAATATTTATTAGCAAATGTTAAATAAGAAATACAATCCCCATTAAAATATCAATGCCTATGCTTATAGAAAATTGTGATATCAGTGGAAAACAAGCCCGGGGTCTGTCTGGGGGATGAAGGTGCCAAGCCACGTTCAGTGCAAATAAATAGACCCCTGAAACAAATATATCAGCGGATGTCCATAATTCCATGGGGAAAATGTCAAGGAAGGGTAGAACTCTGAGCAATGCTGACTCCGTTTACTACCCTTTCCGGAAAGCAACCCATTTATCCTGCTGGCAATTTGTACCCTGGCGGCAGAGTGAGTTGTATTCCTGTGTGTCTAATTTGAAACCAACCAATCAAAACATGTGTTATTAACAATCCTGATTGCGGATTGTAACCTAATACTTGTGAGAGTTGATTGCCAACATGAAAATTCTTAACTTCGTTTGTGGGTCGGCAACTGCGTCAAGCAAATTCTGCACTCGACAGTGCTCGCCGCCATTGTTGTGACTGACAAAGTAGGTGGAGCTTCTACATGTTTGGGCAAATCAGATTGGACTATTTAAAGCTGACAATAGCACTTTCATCTCATGGCCTAGGGAAGATGGCATAGAGCAAAGCAGCAAGATATTCCTTTTTAGGTTGTGTATGCTTCTTCTTTGAAAAAGGATTGAATTAATGCTTTACGTCACAGCAGAAATATTTCAACCATAGGCAACAATTGAAAAAGAAAGCATAGTACATTTTAGTAGAAAGCTCTTGGGTATCACTAGTATCAGACTAAATTACTCCATGCTCTATATTCTTACCCATTTTATACTGTTCTCAGTAAGGTTGAGCTTCTTCTGTTCACACCAAGCTCGTACCTCTGGCAATATCTGAAAAGAAATACAATGTTAAAATAAAATCACATTAATATCCAGCTGATAACAAGCCTGGAGTGTTCATGAAAAAAATTGAAATCATAGAAACAAGAATGTAAAAATGTAAAAGTCCTCTCACAGTTAACCTGTGTATTTTTGTTAACTTCCAAATTCTTTGTTTAGATTTCATGGAAATATTTCCAAAAGATTTTTTACCACTCTTTGAAACACGTGAAATTAGTTTTAAATTACCGCTTTGTGAATTTATAGTTTACAAATTATTTATTTATGTATCATGTGAATTAGTTGACAGTGCCTCTTTCCATTCATGACACACGAGTCAATACCATAAACCATATGATCACCTAACTTGGGAACATGCGATCAGTCTTTTGTTTTGTCTGGGAAGAGAGGCCATTGTTGGATACTCTTGTGAATGCTATCGAGCTATTAGGGTGTGGATTTATTAACTTGGGAGCAGGCGAACATTTTTTTGTTTTATCAGGGGAAAGTTAAGAAACATTAAGAAAGTTGGGTTACACTATACATTTGTCATTTTTCAAAGTGGCCGCCAAGCGGAATAGACTTTTCACATATATCTCTGTCTGTGAGACTTGTAGAGATTTAATTTTTAGGTCTATACCTACATTTTCTGGGACAAGGAACTGTACCAGCCATTACTTTTTCCCCACAAACGTTAAAATTAGCAGTTATATTCCCAGACTATAAGGAATGCTAGTTGAAAAAAAAAGGGACAAATTAAATTTTAACTAAGAAAATGGTTAAATTTGTTAAAGTTTTATGCTTGTTAAAATGTTTATGATTCACAGCCATCAAAATTTACCTCTTTACGTATTATCTCCCTTTCAGCAAAGAACTCGTCGGAGTAGGATGTGATGAACAGCTTTACGTTGACAGTCTCACTCCCGGACTGTTGTTTAGACGGAGAGTCGAGCGGGGCAGCGCACGCCATTGTTCAACACATTCCTGGAACCAAACAACAGAGAATCACATTATGGTACCCCAGATTTGAATTGAGCTCGCTTTCAAGATTATTTCACTCATGTCATGGGGTATCAGTTTCCGACAAAAGGAAACCTGCAACATCCATAATGCTGATTGTTGCAGTAAACCTACAAGCACCGGATGGTACAGATGGACTCAGGATCATAGCTGCATTGCCACAACACATCCTATCAATATCACATCACAACAGTAACTTTTGTGAACATTGATCCCAGGCTCCCTGGATGGGATTTGAACCTTGGACCATTGGCCCTGAAGTCCAAATGTTCAACCATATGCGCTATAACCCGCCCTGGCATGGGTAGCAGACATTTTGCCCCCTGTATGTTTCGACCCAGTCATTTCACCCCGACCTAATTTTGGGAGGTATGTCTCATCCCCACTTATTTTCTATCATGTTTATGGAGGTATGTTTCACCCCCATTTTTGTTTTTATGGACTTACATTTCGCCCCCACTTATTTTCTATGGAGGTACACTTTGCACCCATTTTATCTTCCATTCTTCTGTGTTACACGTATTTGGTATGGAGGTACGTTTTGCTCCCACTTACTTTTTCTTCCATTCTTCCATTTATTAGTTATTTTTTATGGAGGTACGTTACAACCCCATTCTTTTGCAAAACTTTGTGATTATATCATACTGGCTGGCTGATAACACCCAAGTGGCAATCAACCTTCTTTAGTTCAATATGATAGTCGGTCTTTAGCATGTTTAGTTCAATATGATAGTCGGTCTTTAGCATGTTTAGTTCAATATGATAGTCAGTCTTTAGCATGTTTAGTTCTATATGATAGTCGGTCTTTAGCATGTTTAGTCTAATATGATAGTCGGTCTTTAGCATGTTTAGTCTAATATGATAGTCGGTCTTTAGCATGTTTAGTTCAATATGATAGGATACAGAATACAATTTGGTTTGACTTGACCTATATTACATTCAGATACAATACACCGCAGATAAATTATTCCAAATTAATGCAAATTACAAAGACAAACAACTTAGTTCAATATGATATTGATAGTCAGCCTTTATAATAGTTCATTATGATTGGAAGCGACATAATGTAGGTTAAGTCTAGTCAAATCAAATTGAGTTCTGTCTCCTGTTCCAAATAATATAATACATTTAGTAATTAGATCGGAAATGACATCATATATGATTTTCTAAGTATATCAGAGCATCTTGTATTACTATGAAAGATATTCACTAAAATAATAAACCAATGACGAAAATGACGTGGGACAAAAATGGGTGGGGGCAAAACAGTCATGGATTTAGGGCGTAATGACTGGGATGTAACGTACAGAGGGCGAAAAGACATACATTTCCCAGCATCATATGTCTGTTCATAACTAAACGTACGTATTTAAGATATGATATAACTTCTCTTCAAATTTGTCAAGAGACTGTCTACCATACTCAAACATGGCAATCTCAATAACTGATTTCTGTACCATCGGGTGACCGGTTTTCGTGGGATTATGGTTCGAAGCGAGCTGCACACAATCTATTGACGACTGTATCGAAATATTAATGTTAAACGTAAAGAACACTCACTTCCTCGTTCTTTTATAACAAAACTGCTATTGCCACACTTAAATTTAACAATAGACCGCCCCAAGCGAAGTTATCAATTCAGCAGCCATGCAAATTACGTATACCCCTTATTGTGGTAAATGGAAAAATGTCTATTTACGGGAGATCAAGATGGAACAAAATTCGAAGATTTTTAGAAACTGTTTGGCAATATTCCTAAGCACAAATAAACCACAAAATAGTTCAAATAATGGAAATTTCCCTTAAAAAGAAATATTAACATAAATATAAGATGCAATCTGTAAAATGACGAAAATGATGAAATTAATACTAAAATTCCTTGAAAATGAAATGTTGTCTATTAAAAATACTACAATTGTAATTTTAATGAGACATTTTATGATGAATATGAAATTTCATTAGTTGTAAATGCCCCTTGTTCGTGTGTCACATATATTAGTTAAATTGACAAAATCAATATAAGAAATGGCCCAAACGGGATCACATATATTTTGAAATCGACAAGAAACATTCCATTGAGGTCACATGATTTATGATGTTAAACATGCCTGCGAGCAGACGATGTGACTGTCATATTTTGTATAGCTTGCAATTATTTATTTGCAAATTTTTTACATCACGTTAAAAAGTGCATCAAGCTCACAGCTATATTTTCTAATGTTTCACTTAGTTCGATTGCATACTTAAAGGTTTGCTGATGACAATTATACCTGTTCTGCTCGATATAACAGGGGAAGTGTCAGAAGTCAAATATATCCGACATGTGGTGCAATTCTTTGAGTTTTGGAAGCTGAAGTAACTTTTCGGTAAGTACCATAGCACGAAAGCTGGTCTACCCCAAAATGGGGACACTACACTGTATATTTCAATGAATGCTTGAAAGAAATATGTTTTTATGTTTCACAATTTAATCGAATGGTTATGTTTATAAACAAAGGGCGGGTGGTAGAACGTTGGACTTTGGAGCCAAATGTTCTAGGTTTAAATCCCACCCCGGGAGCCAGGCATCAATGTTCGCGGAAGTTACCTTTCTGATGCAATATTGATAATATGCGATGTCTGTAGAGTGGCACTGTAGTTATCATCCTTGGTCTTGTCAGTACCAGCTGGTGCTCGCAGGTTTACTGCAACATTCAGCGTTACGGATGTTGCGGGTTTCCTCCATCCCTAAACTGACAAGTCGTGATATAAGTGAAAGAATCTTGAAAGCGACTTTAAACCCCAATTCAAAAAATGAATAAAAAACAATAAAATATTCTTCTGAATCACCAATATCTATTCACTTGATTACCCAATACATCAGCTTGCTTGTGGCATGAGACATCAGCGCCATTGTACACACATACTAAGCCAACTGCCTCAAACATATTTGCTTGTATTCAACATTGTACGTATTTTAATCCATAAAACAAATCATGTGCATAGGCCTAATCATATTATTTATCTTCCTTGTTGATTATAATTAAGCTATCATCTCCCAAATTTCAGTTTTACATGACATATATCTAGGTGACATTAGAAAACAAGCATCGTCCTACGTCCAAATCAAGATGCTCACGATGTTCAACAAAGCCAAACTACAACGTTGAGGAAACTCTTGGCCCTGTGTATGGCCGGGTAGTGATAATGCTTCGCTATACTCACTTGCACCAACACCGGTGTAGGATACGATGGATAAAATAAGTTTGAAAGATGCTGGTGAATTATTCCGATAAGGTATGTACGGTGGATTCAAACAAAGCGATGTCTTATCTATCTACGGAGGTCCATTTTGATTTATGACATATGCTTGCCGAGGAGAATTTTGAAGTTTGATGTCGGGTTGTCTGCCGCCGGAGTTTGTGTCGCACTTTGCTCCCAAATCATTCATATGAGGATTATGGCCGGTGAAGTGAATATAGCGAAGCATTATCACTACCCGGCCATAAACAGGGCCAAAGGAAATTCCTGCGCACTAACCCATGTATGCTGTCACTGCTTCAGCATGACATAATACCAAGCACTGAATTTGGATATTTAAAATGCACTGAGCTAAATATGTGATTTAACATCTAAATCTAATTGAGTTGAAAGCAGCAAACATTTATCAAATTCTGCCTAAAACTAGCGGAGGTATATGCATTGTGGTATACCACGCATGCACTTAGCTTGCATGTTGGACTACAGATTGTAAACTTTCATTTTGAGTATGTATCTACGATCTGATGTTGTTGTTTAAAAATGGGTACTGTTAATTCCTGCAAGAAAATAACATATGCACACTTTATGTTATACGCTAATATATATTTGACCGCAATCTGTCAACAGCTAATCAATGGTATACAGAAAATAGCTCGACTAGTCGACTACCTCTCGTAGCAGTCGACTGTCGGCTATCTCACCTAATCGTCGACTACGTACAAATTAGACGGCCTCACCGATCCTGAGAATCTCAGTGAGAAATCAAACCATTTTTTAGTCAATGCTGATGAACTGATAGATTTAGACATTTTGACAAGAATAAACATGAAACTTTTTCGTAGGCATGCATGATCAGTTAGCCTAATTAATTTTCATCGACAGTTAGAATTCGACCGTGCACAGACTAATCATTTATCGACTATTAGTTACCTTGTTGACAAGACATTTACACCATTTTGGATTAGGCAGCTTACGATTTCTCAACACAGGAGAACGATTTATCAGACAAGAGTTGTCGTTCTTAGTAGCAGGTGCCCGTTTCTAGTTCTTTTGTCGTATTATCTGGAAAATGTCTTCTCTTTTTTTTTTGCAATGCCTACTTTGGTAGTAGTATTAACCCTCTCCATGTTGAAGGCAACCGGAGATGCCCTAAAGAGCAGTGTGTGTCTAATCCAGCAGGGAGAGGGTTAAAATATTAAAACGTATCAACGTTTTGACAGCTTAGTGTTTAAGATATACAAGTAGTAAGTTTTAATTAATTATATTATTGTTCTTCTATAATAAAACGAACAATGATTAAGAGAGATCTCTTGTACATATATGTATACATCTTTTATTTAGATTTCATTGAATTAGAAAATAACAACAACAAAAATGCAATAGACTTTAATATAATTAAATGATGTCAACATAGATCTAATTATATACATAAATAATTTTTGGAAATATCTATAATGCATGTACGAACATTTACCTAGCCGACGACTCACGGGATGAAAGTAATTATATAAGTAGGTCATGATTTCCCGATGAGAATGTTAAAGCATACATTCATTTATGTTCATGTGTTTGTCCATATCAAGATATATTGGAACTCAAACAGCTGTTCAATAACCGGTTGTCTTCCTTGACTATGCTGTCGCGATTCCATAGGGAAATCACGCTATGTTGACACGTTTTCGTAAATATCTTGAAATTGAAGTTACTATATCCCCATTACAAGTAGATTCGAGTAGAATGGCATATATCAAAGATCTGAATCATGTTTTCATTATTATTCTCTAAAAATTACAATCGTCTTTTTAACGTCAAAGTTTGCCTGTCAGCATAAAAATCAACACTACAGTGATACGATCCCTGACCACCGAGGGCGGCAAAATGAGAAATTCACCGACTTATACTCAACCAATACACTAATACAACCGACAAGCACATGATTATACCTTCATATTTCGACCAATCGCATCTATCCAGTAATTTAGGGACCGTCATTTTAACCCTAAAGATACTATTCTACAACCGGTGTTGATGCAAAAGTGAGTCCCAACGCATTATTCCCGAATTTAACAAATCATACACGAAGTACTAGTTGGAAACCTGCTCATTTATACATGTACAACATTGTACATGCATATTAAATTAAGGTAAATTAATATGTTAAGTGTTATTTAGACATTTTCTAAGAATACTTGATGCATACGAACTCGCCAGCGAGCCGTAATTTTTATATGCGTGTATTTCGCCTAACACCAACCTGTATAGCCTCTCACACAATGACATAAAGGGGCTGAACTCTGTCCAGGCCCACTGGGCATAGTTTGAATAAATCTTGATATGCACTTATATTTCAACTAATGTGATTGTATTCCGTTAACCCAGTACGTAATATACTATGAAATTCTTCATATTTTAAATTATGAGAGTCGAGTTAGTAAATTGGTCTTTAAATAATGCAAGATCATCTTTGTATATGTCAAAAGTCACTGTAACAGGTTTATTACATTTTCTGATACATCTATGTTTCCCAGACAAACGTGTTCCCCAGACTTTTTTTTACTAATCTAGAAACATCACATTTCCAACAAAAAAAATGTGTTATACTTACATGACTATTTGTAATTAATTAAGTCAATTTTATTCGCGTATTCCATCCCAATCAGGCCAATGTCTCATAATGATTTATGTTTACCAACTGTACAATTTGACATTACAATAACTGGGGGAGGGGGTGGGGGTGGGGTGATAAGCGGGTCGGTCTATATTTCGAACATATATGTTATATTATTTTTGTAGATATTTGTTTATATGAATATTTTCCCATAATATTAATATGCTGAGAGAAAGAAAAAAATGTAATATTACAATTGAAAGATTGTCCTGCCACATTAATTTTGCTAGGTACGTTTGTACCTTAGACCGGAAATTACCTTTGACCCGTCTGTGGTGAAAACATGGCTGTTCACAGTAAGCTCACGCCGAAGAATTCAGCAATCGCAACGGCTCTCGGTGTTGGCTTATATCTAGTGTATAAAAATGCAAACTTTAAAAAATCTAGAAGGTATGTTTTAATCGTTTACCGAATAATATCTTGCTGTTAATACACCAAAATATCGAATAATGGAAAATGTTCAACAGTTAAAATGTTCGTCACTAAGGAGGATTTGCAAAAGTTGTCTCCTAATAAACAGAATCAGTATTTGAGGTATTTAGTTATTATTAATTACGGTATTTAATTACTGTTTAGCTTGAGGGATGTTGGCAAACAGTGCAGTGATCTATTACTTCAAGAAATATCAGATATGAACATATAAAGAATATCGTTCAAGTGTCTTTTAATCTCAAATATATCTTTACAAGAGTTAAACATGGTAAAAGTAACCTAAATCCGAGGCATTGGAAAGCTCGAATCTTGCCCTGAGACTTGCCCATTTTCACATAGTGAAACAGTCCATAGGAGGAAGAATGGAGTGTGTGTGTGTGTGTGTGTGTGTGTGTGTGTGTGTGTGTGTGTGACTTATATCATGGCTTGTCAGTTTAGTGCAAGAGGAAACCCGCGACATCCATCGCGCTGAATGTTGCAGTTAACCTGCAAACACCGGCTGGTACTGACAAGACCAAGGATGATAACTGCATTGTCACTCTACAGACAGCGCATCCTATCAATATTGCGTCAGAAAGGTAACTTTCGTGAACATTGATGCCGGCCCCAGGGACAGGATTTGAACCTCGAACCTATGGCTCCAAAGTCCAACTGTTCTACCACTGCGCTACCACCCGCCCCTCATAATCCAGCAGGGAGAGGTTTAATGCTAATGTAAATATTTACAATTATAGAATATGTACATTCTTAATCTCTCTCAATCTTAATTTCTCTTTCTTCTCTACCCATCTTTTCTTTCTCTTCTCTTGGAGCGGTTTCCATTTAAGCTGTAATAACATGTAATCTATCAATTGCATTTCCTCTTGAATAAAATATGTTCAAACTAATCTTTTCAGACAATGACCTCCTGGGAATGGACAGGAAATTACTTCCGCACGTTGTTTTATCATGTTGCGAATATTGAACATTTAAAAACATAAGTATCGGTTACTATTAGTTACCAGCTTGATTTCTGAGGTGTATGGGTTTTTACAAGCTGAATTTTCTCGTATACCTCATACAAGACATTTAATTTCTATACTTGACACATGATGCATCGAGACTTCCGAGATGTTGGAATACCTGCAATGGATGACCAGAGTTGAACGTCTCCTGAATACAGCAGATCCCAGGCCTTGGTGAACCGTGGTAGAGTGATGCTGTAGGAAGGGGTCTTATGCAAGCTGTTTCTATTCCCCATTCCGCATTTTGCACGCACACACACGTATTGATCAACTCTTTACTCTCATGTACGTTGGACGGCAGAAGTATCACTGTGACAGAAAAGTTCAAGTTATTGAGGCCTTTCATAGAACAATTGTTTCCATAGCGACCACTTGCCAACTTCATGATGGGTGGCAGAAAGAGGCATCCCTACATGATAAATGCTAACCGAATATAAGTATTTATTTGTGGCACAACTATTCACACCAAAACTGATGCTGCCAATGTAAAACCTACCACAACCGCCATTTTATTGACAACAAAAGCCGAGTAAGGGTGGAAAACAAATCGTCAAATGTGGTTATATTCTATGCAACACATTTAATTTAGCTAACATTATATCGCAAAAAAATGTGGTCTATGCATGTTATGGTCTAAAACACTGGATAAATAACTAATTACCCAATACGAAAGGCTGGCCGTAATAGATTCCAACATTTATTGCTTATTTCTGCTGTGCCTATCTATGTGCTAGACTGCCATTCCCAATAAATGGATAAAATTATCCACCAGATTGTATCCCATGCCGACTGCCTCAACCGTACGCACAGAAAATCTTTTACATTGCGTATTTCTTTGAATATTGACGACACATCCCAATAACAGCAACAGTGGCAGATCACATATGTTTTGCCACTCTTGAGGCCATGTGACACATGCAAGGCTCCTATAAATAGTATAATGGTCGGTTAGTTACCAATATATGCTCATGATGCAGCTGCCTACATGGCATCTCTAAAGACATTTACCACTGGATTGTCAAAAAATGAACATATATCATGAAACTAATAATATTACCAAGATCAGATGATTGTGGGATAAATCGCAAATCGCGAATATATACAGCAAATGTGGAGATCAGGGTCCCCCTATATTTGATCAATTTGCTTGAGGGATATGGGATATGGCTGTTAGCAAAGACCTATAGATATGCATCTAGCAACTACATAATCGTTGTTTTTGCAATGATAACTCTTTTATTCATAGAAATATCTAGGCTGTTCCATCAGCTGTCCACCCACAGTTACATTAATTCTGATGGATAATGGCTGATCTGATCAAAACAGCACGTTGCTGAATAAAGTAATGCGGAAATCTGAAAAAAACATTCATCAAAATTGATTTATTATTTTTGGTTGAAAATCGAAGCCTCTGTGGAATCATGACATACATTTTGCATACAATATTCGGACAAACTTAGTAATAAAATGGACGAGAGTCTGATCTCCACCTTTGCCAATTACTAGTGTCTACCTTATCTCTCCGTGCTATATTTCTGCCACTGTCAGATAGCGTCGGATATTGCAAGATCAAGTGCATGTCCAGAGGTCACAAGCAAATTAATCACAATGTAGGTAATTACTGAAAACTCAATAAAACAATTCAACAACATGGTTGGAAAGCTTGAAATTGGCAGTTTTTACACATTTACATATATTTCCGACCCTTATAAATTGCACGAAAACTGAGGACCTCATTGGGATTCATAAAATCCATGGCTAAATATTATATCAATCATTCTTGGATCTATTATTCATTTATTTGAAGTACGAATTGCTTTGTATCGTAGAAAATACATGTTCAGAAGAATTCAAATTCTGTAAATGTTAATAATCTGAATAAATCAACATCTAGAGTATCTCAGCAGCTCAGTGCCTTACATCCTGGTTCCCGGTCACGTGGGCTACCACTACGCTGTCGAATGTCGGCTCGCGATGCAGTTAAAACATGGCGACAATGAGTATGTATTTTACCGTGTGGGCTTACTAAGAATGGACGAAGGAACTATAACGGCACCATGCAACTAGAAAAATGCCATTAATACAGTACATATTAAAAGAAAAAGTCATTAACAATTATCAATTATTTATATGTACAACAAAAATGGAGAAATTAGTAGACTTTTATAGCACGTCGTTTCGATGATTCACCGAATAACCAAACGTATATAAAGTAGTGGTCGTTCACCTAGGTGTATGATCTATTATTATTACTAAGAATCAGTCGTTGGCACTCATTACTAAGGTCTGATGCAATGTTTCAATCGGTGATCTCTTTGTTGTTTACATTTTGCGAACAGCCATCCGCCACTACTCCTACGAGTTGCTTCTGAATTTTTCTTTTAACGTGTACTGTATTCATGACATTTTTCTAGTTGCGTGGTGCCGTTATAATTCCATCGTCCATTCGCGATATTGATAGGATGCGCTGTCTGTAGAGTGGCAATGCAGTTATCATCCTTGGTCTTGTCAGTACCAGCCGGTG
>JAUTBT010022926.1:0-20568 GCA_032361225.1 Lepetodrilus schrolli
CTCTCTCTCTCTCTCTCTCTCTCTCTCTCTCTCTCTCTCTCTCTCTCTCTCTCTCTTACTTAGGCTCTTGAGTCGTAGTGTGTTGTAGGAATCATGCGCAAACCGATTTCCTGAACTCGTTCCGCCAGCCATTACTTTGTATACAAGTAGCGTAGTGTAGTGTAAAGAATTGTATTGCAGCCTGAACGCAGCCCTGTGATTACACATTCATCAAAAGTGAGAAGATGCTTTTAAACAAACTAATCAAAATTAACATGTTTTATTTGTATTCAGGTTATTTTTGATACATTTTTAAATCGATTGAAACAAGACACCAATTGCTCGGAATTGATATGTCAAACGGATCTTGTTGATTTAATTACAAATTCCATTTTTGTCACTGTCTGTATTCCTAGATGTGCTTGTCAGGTAACTGATGTAAATGGACAAATACAATATTGGAAGCTTGGATGTATACGTGAACAACAATGGGTTTGCTATGTTATTTGTTATCGATTTCTCAAATAAAACTTTCTTGAAAGCATACACTGGATAAATCTATAAAACGTTGCTTGAATCGCCAGTATTAATTTCCAGGAAGAATTTGATCATAATATTTTCCTTTTTGTGTGTGCTTATTATATTAATGCAACTCGAAGTGGCACGACTCAGTTAAAGGGACAGACTTAAATTTGCCTTGTTTCGTTTTCATTTAGTGAAAAATACATAAAATATGAACATATTGAAAACAGTGGGACATGCGGAGAATGGAGGTTAATTATTGTTCAACATATGTAGACAAATCAAATATACATAGTTTCAAGTAAAATTTCATTTTACCATGAAATGTGTCAACAAACAGTGATCATATGCCTATAACGCGGTGCACCACTTCTACATAAGTGCAATGTATAATACACACATATCAACGCTATAACCACTACTATAGTATACATTTGCACACTGCTGTATGAATAATCATCAAACAAGTCGTAAGTCAAGTCGTAATGACATCTAAAGCAGGGATGACATCCAATCTCATAAGGCCGACGATATAAGGCAGTTTCAAGAATACAAGTATTCTGGGAAGAGCTGAAGTAATCTGAATGTGTGCCATAGGCTACAGATAATAATAAACAACATGCAGTAGTTTGCAATATGTTTTGTTTCCGAAAATAATCAATTATACACATAATATTGCGTTGGATTTCGTTCTAATATGGAAATAATTTCACAGCGAATTTGCTGTATAGTCAGATTTAAATTGAACCCGGTGTATGTTAGAATCGTTATTAAAGTTATATCCATACTGAACATCTTCATACATGCGTCTCTACAGACAGACATACGCTTATTCAGTACTATGGCATTAACCCAAAATAATTATACACATAGATTTGCGCATGATTGGTTACATTGCACATAAATTCCCCTTCTTTTTAACGTTATATAAAAGTAAACAAACATTATATAATAGTACTATATCTAGGTACTTTTTGTTTACACTATGAATAATGATGCATGATCTCGCCTACACGTTAATGCCTAAATAATATACGTTGCATGTAAAATAACGCAACTAATAATCATTTAGCTTACCCGCGTATCTGTAACGATGTTCTCCATGCTCTTTGATATATATTTTAAATATAGCTAGGTTCATGAAGATAAGTATTCTTCTGCTTAGCATAAACCGACCCACAGCAAAATGAGACCCAGTATTATATACTGTATCCTCTATATTCATTAATACACTGAGTTCCTATGCTATACAATTCATACTAATATTAGGGTACATTTGTATACCTATACCGACACTATTTAATGTATTCATAATACACCTATACTGGGATGGCCACTTTTACTAATTACGTTGCCTGGACATGCATGATTAATACATCTTACGATACGTTAATTAGCTAATATGTGTATAGAGTACATGTTAAATTGGATCTAATTATTTCAAATCGTTCGTAACATTAATGATGTTTATTGGTTTTGACCAGAGGGTAAGATTGACCTGACGACGAAACAGGAAGACATGATTGTATATAAGGGCATAATTTCTTGACCACATCACTTGACTTCTCAACACTGTCGTGTCAAAAACAATACTTCAAAGCCAAACTGTAAGTATATAGTCTATAGATTAATGTTTCCTTTCAGTAACTACCGTAGTTGAAATAGTATACATTCGTATACTATTGCTTTTAAACATGAGTAATATAAAAATAATTTATCCGATCTGATATTTAAAAAAATGTCAAAACATTCTAGCATTCAGCGTTTCCCTACATATTGAACTGGTTCCATGTCCTATGTGCGAATATGATATTGCCATACTTTATGCATGATATTTAGTTTATGCATGTCCTTACCATGGCATCAAGCTCTATGTTAGTTCTCCATACGTAAAGTAATGCCAATCAAACCAATTATGCTAAATATCAAAGCACGACCCGAAAATTTTGGAAATTTACCATATCAGTGACTTCTTGAGTGGCCAGGCTTTTAGATATTTATAATTATTTATTCAACTACCTTGTTCTGCCTATACTGGAGGATATGAACCTTTATTAATGTAATTATGTATAGTACCATTCGGATACGTTATGTACGAACTTTATCTTTAATAAGTAATTTCAAATTAAGACAATGATTTTTAGCGATTATTGCTGTGTAACTGGACATCTAGCTATCGTAGAACAAGCTGTTACATTCGTGGGCATGCCTAATCGAGCCCGTCCTCGGATAATTTTTGACGACGAATTGAATGATATAATTCCGTATGATATACTATATTTCTATGTTGCAGAAGCCAATATGATGAAAGTTGTGTTCGTTCTTTTGGCTTGTCTTGCTGCTTCCACCCTTGCAAAACCTCTAGGCTTCGGCGGCATTGGTCTCGGCTACGGAGGCATGGGTTTCGGCTACGGAGGCATCGGTCTCGGCTACGGAGGCATCGGTCTCGGCTACGGAGGCATCGGCGGGTTCGGAGGCATCGGGATCGGCGGGTTCGGAGGGTTCGGAGGGTTCGGAGGGTTCGGAGGGTTCGGAGGTTACGGAGGCTACGGTGGCTTTGGAGGAATATACGGTGGTTACGGAGGAATGTACGGAGGATACGGAGGCATGGGATTGATCGGTTGATCTGGAAATGATGGAAATGAAAGGTAATAATATAATAATACGAATTATTATTATACCGCGCTTATTCATGCCGTACACATGCTCATAGCGCTACATAAGACAAAATTGAAGAATTTTTTGGGAGTCAGGTATAGTGAGACAAGAAAAGAAGAGTCCTAAGCTTAGCTTTGAAAATGTCTAGATGTTCAGCTAGTTCGAATAATACTTGTGTTCACATGTAAAGGAAACTGTTTTAACGTAACTATTGTTTATGTTGAAAACTAATACAGTTTTGAATTCGCATACATATGTTCCGTTCAATTTAAATTATCTAACTTTGTTTACTTCTTTTACAATTGTGTATATTGTGTATGCCGATGGTCAGAATACGATATTAGATTAGATACAAGTTTGTAGAATAAATAGTATCGAATCATAATATGACATCCACTATTTAATTTTGTTTTCAGGCTATTCTGGATAATCTGATTCCAACTTGACCGTCTTCATATTTATCAGAGCAAGACATATGTACCATCACAAATAAACCATACGCTAATTATTAAAGTCTTCCTGTATTATTCTGCTTTTCTGTATGTATGTATACTATGTACATGTAAACTGTACAATGTTTAAAGTAACTAATATATGAAAGTCTATAGAATGTGCAGATGTTACACGTTAATGAATTCCTGAAGTAAAGATGCAATGTACGTGTGTAAAACCATATTTCTCGTATCTATAGCCATCTAGCTAAAGCTAAACCTACAACTAATGCATTGTGCTTTAGTTTCCATACGGTGATGCATTTGAAAGAAAAATACATTTAATCGCATTTAATTGTTGTCGCATTTATGTCTAAATTCTTGAGGTCGCATTAAATTAGGGACGCATTAATTTCCTGATTTACAGTATAACTAGTGCATGTATGTAGACATTTGTGACATGAGACACTATAGTCATGCACCATGTATACTTTATGACACATTGACACATTGTCTGATCAACCTCATAATGCACACAAAGTATAAAGATTCAACTGTCCTGACTATAGTAATAGTATGTGTTGGTAGCAGAGCACGTTCTTGTAATACACCAGGCATCGTTTGTCGAGGCTCTCGTATTACTACGAGATCATAAAGACTTGTAGCGTTCTCGTATCCGTGGCGATCGTGAACTTACTAGAATGCTATGTCTCATGATATAACACATTTAGGATATTTCTAGCAATTTCATTGGTTGAGAAATAAAATGTTCCGGGATGAAATATCATGAGATCCTGGAATCGCATCACTGTATAGTGATACTGATCGCTATTGATCGTTACTGATTTTACTATATGGTGGCCGCAAGTAGACTTCCACCTCTGATAAAATAATGAGGTTTTCGGTAATGAATTTCAAGAAATGGATCCTGAACTTGGGAATTTACCATGAATAATGAGGACAAGTTGAATGAGTATCATAATAGTTAGTGAGAGTTGATCGTAGATGTTGCAAATTTGTAAGACTACTGAATAGAATAGTTTTATCACTGAAACTACTAAAATGTAGGAATCAGCGTCTTTTAAACTTTTGTAAACAAAGAATGGTGGTTACCTCCAATATTCGTCAAAATGGTTCCACACGCTGCATTAAGTTAACGTTGTTTCTCTCTCACATTGCATCTGACGGAAATATTTTCGTAACCCGTGATATATGTTTATGGTATTTACAGTGGCTGAATAAAATTTTCTTCCAAGATCTTGCCTAGTTAGATATTTCCATTCTGTCATCCAATGGTAGACTATGCGTTGGCTGCCGGCTGGCTATCTACAAATGCACAGACTGGAGTAGTGACGTCAAGAAACGTGATGTGACGTCACTACAGATGACTTCATTCAAGCTTATTGCAGTTGCCGTTTTAAGGCTCCCCGCTAACTTGGGCACCGATAGATGACGTAACAAACCTTCGACTGTTTTGAGGCGCCCATTTCAATGTTATGAATGGGGATTTTTCACCACCATTAATCGTGCTAGCAAGAAAGAGCTCCTCCGTAAAATGAACTTTGGAGTCAAATGTGTTACAATGGAGATAAATGTATGGTATTTTGAAATTCGACAATGGCCAAATTTCATTTGAACTGCAAGCGGGTCAGGTTGCCATTGTTGAATTTCAATAACACCCCCACATTTCAAAACACCATATATTTATGTTGTAAGTGGATATATGACAGCTTTGAGAAATGGTGTCCTGGTAGTGTAAGAGTGTAACAGTGTAAATGTACATTAGTGATAGTTGATTGATTGTTATGTATGTTTGTAGTCATGTAGTAGGTGCATGTGGGTTGGAGATGTGTGTGGGTTGGGAGATAGTATGTGCCTGTCGGTTGGGAGATAGTGTGCCTGTCGGTTGGGAGATAGTGTGTGTGGGTTGGGAGATAGTATGTGCCGGTTGGTTGGCAGATAGTATGTGTGGGTGGGTTGGGAGATAGTGTGTGTGGGTGGGTTGGGAGATGGTAATGTGTGGGTGGGTTGGGAGATAGTATGTGTGTGGGTGGGTTGGGAGATAGTATGTGTGTGGGTGGGTTGGGAGATAGTATGTGTGGGTGGGTTGGGAGATAGTATGTCCGGGTGGGTTGGGAGATAGTAGGTTTCGGTGGGTTAGGGAGATGTTTTATTATGTGTGTAGGTTGGGGTGATAGCACAGTCAATAGTTGGAATACTTCAAACTTAAAGGTTCAAATTTAAAGGTCATTACACACCAGAGGCGAGCGAAATATTGCCACGAGACAAGAAGTGACAAGAAACGATTCTATCAAAACTTGTCATTGCAAATTTCTCTTTTGGTGTGCAAGTATATAGATAAGTGATACAGTTCGATCTCTGAATGTAAATCGCCGAGTTTGTCGCTGCGAAATTTGCCCCTGGTGTGCAACAACCTTTTGTTTTACAATTGAGACTAGTTTTTCACATGTACAACCTGGAGAAGTTTGTTATACAATCGAGTTATTCTATTGTCCTTGTTTTATTTATATATGCAAGTCATGGCTTGTGGATGTTACTTGAATCACCTATTGTGTTGCAGCATCTTACCAGATCAATGCAGTATCACTGCATAAACACTATTTGGAAAATATGGCATATTCGTGATCACTTTCTTTAGTCTTATCAATGATTGATCTAAATAATTATTGCACATTTAAGATTAATTATTATCTATGCATGCATGGATTCAGTGGCATAGCTGTTCAAGTGTGTGGTAGGTACAATTCACCCTCTCCCTGCTGGATTAGGCAGTCACTGCTCTTTATGGCATCTCCGGTTGCCTTCAGCATGGAGAGGGTTAATGTGATTAACAATCGATATCCCAGTTCTCATATGATTATGACATGATGAAGTAATATCACCGTCATCATCACTTGATGATATGAATGATGTGGTGAGGTTTACCATTGCAATACAGATGTGGATAGATAATCATTTCAGTTTTGTACAATATGATTACATCATAAATTAAATTATGCAATCTGCTATTGCAATGGTTCACAATGGGAACAAGAACCATCTGACCCTAGTGCGAATGGGTGAAAGATTCCCACAGCGACGTTAAACTCCATAATCACTTACTCATCATGTCACTCTGAGTATCACGATTATTGTTTCATATTTTCTCTATTTATCGCCATTTTTTAAATTTATCATTTTTATTTTCCTTGAGCGTATCCATTTATTATATTACTGTATATTCCATCTATTTGCTATCTATTTTGTAGTTCGTGTACTCATTGTCAAGGACAAGTAATACTGCACTGTATACTGCAAGCAGTGTCATTCATGTGACAAGTCTGGCAATGTATTGATTGAAGAAGGACCTGGTCAATAATCTATGTTACTTGAAGAAACACAGCATAGTCCCTCAAAATAGCAGCAAATACATCTGTAAGCTCAGGAATAGAACAGTAGCCCTACTGATCTGAACGCGAGATGGAACATTTCTGAAATAGTACACCTCCAGTAGGTTTATGTGTTATGTTGGCCGCCAGAAAGCAACCAATTTGGGAAATAATGAAGTCAGATTTAGAGGATAGCTGAGAACAAGGTGTGAAGTGTTACGGGTTATCTTGTCCTAGTGTATCAGTGTTACACTAAGTTGATCCATGAGTATAATATTATCCATAACACATTGGAAATAGTTAATTATTCTCGTCAATGTATGCTGTTTGGAACAGAAATCTTGCAAGAATTTGTACTTTTACGAAGTTGTGAATGTCAATCAAATGGCAGTTAGTTGTTTTAAATGGTTCCCATCTATGTATTAAATGACGTTATTGGAGGACCTGCTCAGTTGGCCCGGAGTGCGGAAGGTCGCTGGTTCGATCCATGGTGGCGTCATACCAAAAGATGTTAAAAGATGGTACCATGATATACGTCCAAGTGAGTAGCACTATAAAAGCTGGTGGAAATCCAGACTAATACAAGCAGTACATATGCATGCAAGCCATGATGTGAGTGAAACAATTTTGAAAGTGGCTTTAAACCCCAAATCAACCAACCAACAACGTTATTGGAGACTTTGTAACCAAAATCGTACAATAATGCCTCATTTTCCAAAGTTGTTAATGTCACTCAATCAGCAGATAGTTTACATCTAAAAATCAAATGATGTCATTGGAGACCATGATATTATAACCTGGCTTCTACTGATCAAAAGACGTCGTTGGAGAATACGACGAGCTAAGCTGGCTCCAACTTTTTATCAAATGACGTCATTGCTGTCCATGACAAGACATCAACGATTCACAGATGGACTCCTACTCATCAGATGACGTCATTTCTGTCAATGACAAGACATCAACGAAGCATTGCATAACATTTAGCAGCACAATAGCCAGAGTCAATTATATGTAACTGAAGTGATTATACATATATATGTGAGTTATTGATTCTCATTACCTCGGTGCAAATAGAGCAGCAAATTTACCCAAATCTCACCAGTAGCTGACTAAATGTAAAATTGTGGAATGAGATGATTACTACAACAGCCCACAGACACAGTCCCTAGACATTTTGTATAGGCTACAGGACCAGTGTTAGGCCACAGTTATGTGATTCCCTGGTTTATGGATTCGCCGACCCGATTTTTCCACTTTGGAAAATAATAGTGGTTGACACAAAATTGAAGTAAATTTGATTGGTCACTGGTAAAGGTATAACAAAAGTCGAATTTATAACAGTTACTGCTATCGACAAGCAGTTCATTGAAAGTGATTGTACATTCAAATCTGAACAATTTATGTGAACTGGTGTTTATAGCTATTATTTGCAATTATATTGATAAATTATTAGAAAAATTCTGTCAGCTGACCATTCAAAATCTCCGATTATTATTATGTTTTTATTTGACCCGACCGACTGGCCAAACTATCAAATTATATTTATTTTTTATTTTAGCCCGCCAGCGTAACAATTATCAGAGAAACATCTGTAAACCAGCGAATAAAATAACTATGGCCTTAATATTAATCACTCAGCATCATGTTTATCTTCTACTGATAATGATCAGATTGAGTTTGGCTAATTAACACATGTAACATGAAAGCTGTGAAGACAGGTTCAGTATTTGAAATGGCTGAAATATTAAACATGCATGCAATTTGCTGGAATTGTAATTTTATTGATTGACACTGTTACATGGAAGGCGACATTGCTGAATAAAGGAAACTGGTTATCAGTTTCCTGGAAATACACGTTTCTTGCTGTCACAGTAAGGAATTGTAATTGATAACATAACACATTTAACCATCTCCATGCTGCAGGCAACCAGAGATGCCCTAAAGAGCATTACCTCTGCCTAATCCAGGAGGGAGTGGGTTAAATTTACTTGAATTTGATGGGTTTTAAATGAATTTCCCACCTGGTTAAACACGTTAAACGTCAATAATATCCCAGAACATTTGCAATATGAACCATTTATCTCATAATCATTTAAATAGATATAGCTACATTAAATTTGATTATCATGAAGTGGTTGGTAGTCGCGTATGGGTGAAATATTCCCACTGCGACGTAAAGCTCTAATTCATTCATTCATGAAGTGGTTGAGGACCGTAGTTATTATATTCATGTTACCAGGCATAACTTGAATTCTCCAACTAATTTGGTATTAAGAACGCCTAGATCCCATGGTGTTGCCACATATATTACCTTTTAAAATCCAATACCTTTTACAATCGTGACAACATAACCACAAAAGCACCGCGTGGACATGATAGACAGGTATCATCTATATGTAATGCTGTGATTTATGGTAAATATTCATGTTAATTAGCTGATAGTGGTAATAAATCGTGACACAATTATAACACAGTGACAGTGTAACCTGTGCAATACTGTTACTTTGTAACTTGTGTACAGGTTGATGTTGACAGCTGTGTAACATGTATACTAATGTTACAGTGTACAGGTTGATATTGACAGCTGTGTAACATGTATACTAATGTTACAGTGTACAGGTTGATGTTGACAGCTGTGTAACATGTATACTAATGTTACAGTGTACAGGTTGGGCAGTTGTTGGTATTTATTTACTAGCAGCTGGCTAATGATTGGCACTGATTGTACATGATGTCGGAGCCCTATAGACGGATCTTAGAAGGAACCATGTGTGTTCTTGTCGAAATGTGGCGATATCCTGTTTCTGTTATTAGCATATCAGTGTTTGAATTTAAGAAAATAATAATGGTATCATTCTCAATAGGCCCAGTGTTAATGGTGGTCAAATCTGTAATTTTCAGTGGGTCCCACAGATACCTTTAACATTGCAGATTTTCAAATGATCCCCAAGACCTCCTTTAAATTTGAACACTGCTTATGAATGTTTTATGTCATGCATTGGAGTGGGAGTTGGATTGTGCATGGTTAGAAGTTCCCACTCGTCCAATCCATGGTATGGTTTGTCAGTGTTCAACCAGCAATTCTCCTTTTTAATTGATTTGTATGAGGTATAAAAGTATCATCTTGACTGACTCACACTTGGGACATGACGTCATAATATAAATACGTGAATGCATTCAAAATCACTCTTTAGCATGTTTGTTTAGCATGGAATGTTAATGGTACTTCAATTACGGATTATACATGATCTGTACAGTGACTCAATTTGGGGCTGTTTTCAGGAAGAATATCATTGGTGTAATATTACCTCATTAGGATAATAGTATAATTCCCTCCACACCTTTTCCACATTATCATTGCCACAGTGCCATTCCCATGTATTTTCAGTCTGTGACATACATAGCATGACTAGAGTACATATATTATTACTATTACAACACTACCGGTAGTCCAAGGTATAATGTTTCTTTCGAGTTGCCGATACTGTTTTGCCTGAGCAGCCGATACTGGTTTGTTCGAGTAGCATACTGATTGCGATGTAGCTCACTGAGGGGCAATGTATAAATACATGACTAGTTTACAGCTTGATTGCCATGATTGCCAATAGCACCGACTGCAAGGGCAATTATTGACTGGGATATAGTGGTACTGGAACAGATGTAATGGCTTTATCGTTTTCCTGACTATATTATTAGGTTTCCCCCTGGTGTGGCTTCATAGTACTAACTTTGTCAGAGTGATGCTACGATCCTGATTATTTCCGCCCTTCATTCATGTGATTGAACATTAAAGCTATTAGATATCCTAGTTATTGGAGGGAATGTAGTTAACAGTATTGGTTAACTCGGTACATCAGTGTCAGAGTAGTCCTCACACTTTCAAATTAAACTATCTATTTATGAGCAGTGTTCTTCATGTTTCAACTAGATATGGGGCGAAAACAAGAGGTCAGATGGAACAGAGTTTAATTCAGAAGGGAAAGGGTTAAATGTAATTTAGTGGTTAAACATATGTAAGTTTACTTGTTATTCAAGCAGGGAGAGGGTAGACTGTCCATAGTCTCAAGAGGGTGAAAGTAAATTACACAGACTTGGGGGAGGGTTAAATATTATTTAGTGGTAAAGTGTAATTTACTAGTTAGTGTTAATCTAGTAGAGATAGGATTATTTTGTGGTCAAGCGTATGTTAGATAGTGTTAATTTGAATACTAGGGATATGATTAAATGTAATTTAGCACTGATATGGTTAATCTGGCAGGGATAGGGTTAAATGCAAATTAGTGGCTAAATGTCAATGCATCCTCTTTGATCATAATTTATATGCTTGGGATGTCATCCATCTGAATCATAATGTACTAGTATCTCGTCAAGGGAACAACACATTTGCGTACCACCTCAGTTCCTTTACAAACATGTTACAAATACATTTGTTCCTTTACAAACATGTTACAAATACATTAATTAATTAGTTACCCAGTGTGTTTTTCTTTTAGCAGAGTAATAAACATGATGACATGAAACTAATGTCATGTACATTAACCCTCTCCCTGCTGGATTAAGCACAGATACTGCTCTTTATGGCATGGAGCAGAGTTAAAGAAGTTAACCTTTCAAAGTACATAATAGTAAATGACATATGGGGCAGTGTATAGAACATTACACTAGTTTCTAGTCTGCAGTTCTTAGTGAAATAGGGTCATTGTATTAATACAATAATAGACTTTAATATTTAATTAAAACAACGGTAATATTCCATGATCAGTGTAACCGTAGTCCTCGTTCACCTTCATCTGCGTTCACCCTCGTTCACCTTCATCTGCGTTCACCTTCATCTGCGCCAGTTTTTTTGTAAAATTCCTATTCAGGTATGGATGAAAGATTCGTGCTGTGACATTAAACACTAAATCATTCACTGCCCATTCATATGCACCGTGAACCAGAACTTGCTATTTC
Source organism: Lepetodrilus schrolli (assembly GCA_032361225.1). Classification (NCBI taxonomy): domain Eukaryota; kingdom Metazoa; phylum Mollusca; class Gastropoda; order Lepetellida; family Lepetodrilidae; genus Lepetodrilus; species Lepetodrilus schrolli. The sequence goes on from JAUTBT010022926.1 coordinate 11,933, forward strand.
CCTGGCACTGGTTGACATAATTGTGATAATTATCGTACACTGACTTGGTGGCTATTGCTCCTACAGTATACCAGTGTGCAGTGGATCCTATAAGGATGCCAAGATACAGTGACAAGTTAATGCTGATTGATTGTTGATTTGATTGGCTGTTTGGCCAGACCTCGGCCACAACGTGATTCGCATTTATTCCTTGACCAAATTGCCAGTGAGCAATGGTATATGACATAGGATTATTCAGATGGAAATATTGAATAACCTACCTACCAGTAGATCCTTTCCATTTTCGTTTTTGATTTGGTTGATACGAGATAGACAATTGGTGTTTGGCAGGCTGTATGTATAAAAGGGACAGTTTTCTGCGTGTGGGTGAAATATTTTTGCTGCGACGTAAAGCACTAATTTGTTCATTCATTTCTGTTTGAATATTTAAAAAGTCGATTCATGAATAAAATGTTTTATTGTATCAGTATTTAAATATACTTTTGAACAGGCATTTACTGAATTAATAAAAAAAAAAAGTATAGCCGCCATATTTATAGCAAGAATATTTCGAACTGTGCCAATGTCATCACGATCACAACTGTACGATTCTAAGAATGTCAAGGTAGTCTTTGAAAACAATGAGTTTGAGTCAACTGGTGTATTGGCTGTTTTACACATGTTGCAATATTGTATTATGACCTTGTATTGTGTACATGTATCCTAATGTAGGGCCTACCTCTCACAGGCTTAATGTTTCACATGCAATTGCACTAAGTGACATACCAGTTCTGACAGTCATTTTGCATTCTACTGACTGGCTTTCTTTTTGGTTTACAACCATTTTCTCTATGAAATGGTACTTCTAGTGTTATATTGGACTGTGTTCCAGTCTGATTAGATTTAGTGATCAGTTGGTAAAAGGCTGTAAGATAAATGGAAGCCATTTGTAGAATGTTTATCACTCATGCGCCGACTTATGTTTGTGTAAAGGCCATTACCATAAGTTGTAGCAGTGTAAAACCGACACAAATTGAAATAGTAATTGATTAAAGGCAGACACGCACTTATATAGTTTCACTGCTATTTGGTGCATCTTATTACAAAGCAAAGAGATGTCTTTTAGTTGTGCAGGCAATGAAATGATGAATAATGAACTATTATTCATTTTTTAAAAGAAAAGTACCAAAAGTACGGGAATCTTTTGACATGAAATTGCTGCATTTTCAAGAAATATTTGTTAAATTCTACAGCATTACCAAATTTCACTAAAATATTATGTTTTATGATTGCTCCTGGTTGTACTTTATAGACATTTAATATTATTATATTTGAAATTTATGAACACATTTATGAATGAATATGAAAGGACGAGATAGAATTGTGAATGGCAGTTTTGGTTGTATATTCCCCAGTGATTTGAGAAGGTGAAATGAGTGCACATTTGTCTATTGAACACACTTTGGAGCATATTTGATGCAATTTAAATACATGCACTATTACAAGACAAGTATTAAACATTCGAATTATTGAGTTAAATGTTGAAGAACATAAATAAGTTGCCTGCGGTTATAGATATAAATATGAAATGCTTTTGTCAAAATTTAGAATTCCTACTTATATTTTCTATTTCCAGGATGATGAGGCAATATCATTATTAACCCTCTCCCAGCTGGATTGGGCACAGGCACTGCTCTTTAAGGCATCTATGGTTGCCTGTAGCAGGGAGAGGGTGGTTAATGTGGTAAACTTTGATCCCAATTTTATAGAAATTTGATTTTGTGTTTCCAGGATGACGATGATGCTAGAGGAGCAGGCCGACATAAAGATCCGTTGTTGAAAGGTGACGAGCGTCCAATCTGTGATACCAATGTCCATGTAACTGGAGAGAAGAAACCAGTCCAAGTGGCGACAAAGTTTGGATGGATCAAAGGAGTTTTGGTGAGTGCCGCTTTAAGTTTGAATGTAGTTTTGGTGAGTGTCACATGGTTTTGGTGTGTGTTGCTTTAATTTTATCAGTTTTAATGGAGTTTTGGTGAGTGCTCCTTTAAGAGCTTAAATTAATCTGGAGGCAACTAGAGATTCCCTCTAGAGTAGTGATGGCAGTCAATGTAGCAGGAAGAGGGTTAACGGAAGTTGTACTGGGACCAGTTGCAAGAAGCTCTTGTAGGCTACAATAGTTGTAGGGACATACAATAATTGTAGCGCTGTTCTTATTCCGATAGACTATAAGAGCTTCGTGCAACCCAATATCAATTGTAATAGACTCTACAATTGGACGTACAATATTAGTAGCGCTACAATACTTTCGTGCAACTGTACCCAGGTGTTGGATTTTGTACTGAGTTGGTTTCATTTTCTAATTGATGATATTACTGATGATGCTATTTCTTTAGCATTCCTCGATAGATTTATAAGACTTCAGGCTAAATGCTAATTTTAGAAATTGATTCTAGGTAAATAATGCCCTGAGCATGCTGAGCATCATGCTGTTTTTATTAGTTTAATTAGTTTTGCTTGCATACATCTCATGTCACCATGGTAACATCCTTGTAGAATCTAAATATTATATTTAAACTGATTCTCTACTAAATACATTGTTATTCAAATAGGTATGCATTGTTTTTTTCCGTTGGATGAGCATTCTGCATAATAATATGTGCTTAGGTTTCAATTCGAAAAAGATTTTGTGAATGAAACAAAACTAACATTTCTAGTTTGGCCTGGGGATCAATTTATCTAAGTTCCACACTTAAATCTAGTAGCCAGTTTAGCCTAATAAATGTACTTCTACACTATTTGAATAATTGTAAGGATGGGTGGTTATTGTAGAGCTATGGTAGATTATCAGACCTGGTCCAAAGGTCCCAAGGAGACCAGGCATCTTTGTTCACGAAAGTTACCGTCAACACAATCGTGATTTATGTATTGTTGACATTATTATCTATGGTTTGTCGGTACCAACTTGTGCTCATAGGTTTACTACAACACTTGGTGCTACGGGTGTTGCATGATTCTTCCTACTGTTAACGGACAAGCCATGTTATGAGAGAAATAATCTTTAAAGCGGTTCTGAACCCCAATTTAAAAAATAAAAATAAAAATAAAATTCCAGTAATTTATTATATGGATAGCTTTGCAAAACTTATGCATTTGTCACTTTTGGTTCCTCGATGTTTGTTCTCATGCATATATCTCTGTGTTCTAGATACGATGTCTGCTGAACATATGGGGTGTGATGCTGTTTATCCGCCTGTCGTGGGTGGTAGGGCAGGCTGGCATGGCGCTCACTGGTGTCATTATCATCCTGTCAGGGGTCGTCACCACCCTCACTGCCTTGTCCATGTCCGCCATATGTACAAACGGAGAAGTAAAGGGAGGTAAGTCACGTGAAGTAGTGCCAACATTTTGTACACAGATTCATTCTTTTTAATATGTGTAATAAACAAGCTATGATACAAGTGAAGGAATCTTGAAAGCAGCTCTAAAGCCCAATTTAAAAATAAATAAATAAATCTTTTTAATGATAATTTATTACTTGTAGGTAGGAATGAATTGGGATGATAAATTCATCATGAATTTTAATACATACACCACAAGCATTCGATTTAATTTTCTGGAATATACTATAGAAAATCACTCACGTGTGTCAGGCTTTACATTCAATATTAGAATGTACTTTGGTAGCACATTAATATTAGCATGTACTGTGGTATACTGCACACCTCTATTATGGAAGTACAGATCTTTGTAGAAACAAGTGACAATTGATTATTATATTAGTTTCTATAGATGTTGCTTATGCCATTCACCATTGTCATGATAACGTTAATGTGTATCTGTGGCTGTGGGGGGGGCTCTTCACGAGGACACTTAAGACTAACAATTGTACCAGCACTGGCGTAGACATCAATAATTACCGCCATTCACGGAGAGCTAATGACGAGCATGGGCCAGTGTGACTATATTGCATGCTACATTTCTATTTGATTAACCGCCTCCCTGCTGGATGGTAGTAATCGCTAGTACAGATATTAGGGTGAGGGGTTGGGAATAAGGTGAGACACGGCAATGGTTGCACATCGGACCATGATTATTACAGACCTTGGTTGTGGAAACCTGGCCCCTGAGATTATGAAACTTTTGAGTGCCATTTCATACTCGTTCAAATTTTATATGGAGATTTGTGAACAGAACTTCGAGTTGAGCATGAAAACATACATACCATACTCTGAAGCCCCACGACTCACTTTGTGTATTTCATAGTCGTCGCGTATTGGTGAAATATTCCCGCTGCGACTTAAAGCACTAATTCATCATCATCATCACTTATGCATTTCATATGGCTTTTCTGGTTTCCATCAGCTTGAAGGATCCCAAAACTTAAGATTTCTAAACTAATTTCAATATTTCAAATTTAGCACATTTCATATTGATCAAAATGCATGTTTTTTTTGTTCCTGTGGTGATGTTAAAAAATATAATCAATCAATTATACATTTATACAGGCAGTTAAGAGCATTCCATCATTTGATTGCCCATTTCAATACACTGCAGTATGGTTACGAAGTGCTGTGAAAGTTGGTATGGTATAGTGGTTTACCGTAAAAGACTTCTGAGTATTATCACTATCATGACAGGTTTGTAATGCTTCATGCTAATAAATTACTCATAAAGTTGTGACCTAACATGCCACTTTCACAGCAATCATTTAATCAGCTGATGTAAAACCAGTCCTGGTGGTATTAGCTGGTGTTTATACATTAATTAAATATTGTTCAAACGTGCACTTGCCTGTACTGACTTCTATACTGAATTGTGTAGTTGAGCAGAAAATGTTAGGTAATGATATTTTATACAGAAAATCGCATTTTGTGGATATCTATTTTAATGGGAGAAGATTGATTTTGATAGTTCATGATATTGAGCATGGATGAGAATGACAAATGAGTTTTCATTCAAGTTCAATGCATCTTGAAATTACAAATTTGTAGTTTTAATATTTGTTAAAAATAGAATTTAATAAATTGAAACATGAATACAAGTTTCATTCTGTCCAAGTTTTTGAGTCCCATTAACAATTGGAGTCCATGTCAGTGGCTTGTCACAAAATGGCTCATAAATACGTCATTTTCCATACTTCCATTTTGTTCACATCGTTCAGAGATAATATCTGGCAAATTTCAAAATGAGAGACTGCCTATACTGTTCCTTGCCCTATCCCATTCTATCTGTCCGCGTGCCATCCTTAAAATAGGACCTCGGCCTTCGTATCAATTAGTTATCAATGCTGACGAGACTGCCGTGATTTCCGGACGCCAAAGGACATAGTGATTCTCTTGATGACAGTTCCTAATGATTCTCTTGATGAGAGTTCCTATTATATTCACCTTGAAGGTATACGTGTCCTTGACTCCTGTCTCGTGATGAGCGGAGTGTGAATGGAGGTGATTATTGTTCCTTTAATCTTCTACCCACTGGAGTCAACTGGAGATGCCAAACAGAGCAGTGTTTTAATTAATCAATCCAGCATGGAAGGGGCTACTTAATGCACATTCTGATTACTGCCCAGATTAATGGTGATGGTAGAGATGATCAGTCGGTGATCCCTATCATATATCGGTCACCTATCATATGTCTATCATTTATCAATAACCTATCATATATCGATCACCTATCATATATCGATCCTATCATATATCGTTCACCTATTATATATTGATCACTTATCATATATCGTTTCCTATCATATATCGTCACCTATCATATATCAATAACCTATCATAATATCGATCAGCTTTCATATGTCGATCCTATCATATATCGTTCGCCTATTATATATCAATCACCTATCATATATTGATCACCTATCATATATCGTCGCCTATCATATATCGATCCTATCATATATCGTTCACATATTATATATCAATCACCTATCATATATCGATCACCTATCATATATCGTCACCTATCATATATCGATCACCTATCATATATCGATCCTATCATATATCGTTCACCTATTATATATCAATCACCTATCATATATCGATCACCTATCATATACCGATCACCTATCATATATCGTTCACCTATCATATATCGGTGAAGAAACAAGAAAAATAATGATATACAATAGCTTGTGTGTATTGATTATCTCTTGCATAACCCGATAACAAAAGTGCTATTGATAGGTTTGGCCTTTTCATGATGCAACATGTAATCTTCTGCTGGAGTAGGTTTTCACATTAACAGTATCAGGTAATCATTCCTCTTATGGTAATAGATACTCACATTATTGCATACATTTATATAGTTACATAAGAAATATTGTCAATGAAGTATGGAAAATAAATAAAGTCAATTTCATGATTGTAGGAAAATTAATTAAATTTTCTATGCTCATTTCTTATCTTACTAATTAGTGATATTTTCATTCTACCGGTATTCATATAATATTGGCCATATTATCATGACCATAACCTTGGAAGAAACATTTATGAGGCTGACTGAGTAGTGTTATTGGCTGAGGTATTCTGGCTTTAGCGTGTCACCATTAGTTGACCACAATACAACATTGATTGTATTTGATATAGATCTTAGTTGCCATGGATTCATCCATTCATCAGTCGTGAATGAAATATTGTCTGATCTATCAAAATTGTGGTGACTCTGACACAATCTGACACAATCTGACACACTGACAGCAACAGCCAACGCCTGTCAGTATTGGCTGTTTCTAAATCCCAATGTAGGTCATGAGGTTCAACTGTTATTCCTAAATTCTATTCTGATTATGTGTGGTTATTATTACTTATTGAAATCTTAATATCAACAAGAATATTTTCATGATAATATTAAAATATTTATTGTTCTACTAAATGTCGGCGTTTAAATCTGTCAATAAAGATGTTATTGAATATTACATTGCACATCAATGGCATGTTACTATTTTAGCCGATTTTCAAATTGCTCGTTTAATGTCTGTAACTATGAAAATTGCTGACGTAGACAAGCGTGTCCACTATTGACTATGTGTCGGACTTGGAGGAGAATGTTTCTTTCAAGATCAGGAGGTGTGGAGTCCTCTTGCAATCTTAATAAAATCCCTCAACATTGATTCCAGTCCAAGTCTCGAGGTGTGCGCTTGAATCCTTTCTTGTCTTGCATGGCACGAGATGCCCCCAGATGGCATCTGCAGATGGTGTTAGGAGATTGGAGGTTTACTCCATCAATTTTCATTTTAAACTCCCTCGGAGGCAACAATCTCAAATTCTGTGGAATATTGGAAAATGGATATTTTTTTAACCCCCTATCTGCTAGAAAAGTCCAAAGATGCACTGTGGTGTATTGGCTATTCTTAATCCAGCAGGGAAAAGGTTAAATGGTATTGGGATAATGGAATTGTCTGTTCATGAGAACATAATATACTAGTGTGTGTTTTTTAGGTGGTTTTGCTGAACATGCTAAATTAGACGAGTTTAATTAAATTTTTTACTTGCTTGGTGCAAAGGTATCATTGTCTGTGTTAGTGCAATGTATTGTGTTGGATTCTGATTAATTCTGATTAAACACCCACCCACCCACTCACACACCCACTCACTCACCGACCCATTTACTCGCTCATCCACTTAGCCATTCACCAAAAGGCCCTACCCACCAACCAAGTCGCTCACTCCCTCTAATTAACTCACCCACCCATTCACCCACTGATTCCCTCACCCATGCACCAAAAAGCCCTACCCACCAACTCGCTCACCCACCCATGCAGCCAACTCACCATCCCTCACTCACACTGTCCCTCACTCACTCATTCACTCACCATCCCTCACCCATACACTCACTCACTCCCTCGCTCACTATGTCTGATACGAAGCATCCACCTCCTCACAAGACCCAAGCTCAGGGCATTTCCCAACTGGTGTGACCCATCCAAGCAGGAAACATATTGATGCTTCAGATCAACATGACCTTTTTGTGTTTGTGTTGCTGTTAGATGGGCGGGCACAAATCACTCTTAGCTCTATCAGCTAGGTGACTGTATGTCTGCCACTGTAGTACATATTGATCTATTGAACCAGCATTGATCTGGACAGATCGCATTTCCCCAAAGTCAAACCTATCAAGGTTAAGTAGATAGTGTCTGCTAAAGCTCATACAGATTCTGTTGTACAACGAGATCGCACTCATTATGCATCTTTGTATACGAACAATATGTGGCAAGGGCTCCATTTAGGAATAGTAATTCTGTTTGTCGGCCAATCATTTGTACCATTTTTGAGTTGTCGGTTTATCATTCATAGATCGCAATGCAACGGTAGCCATTTCGTTTGTAGTAGTAAATTTCTAAATTCACTGATGACATTTAGGAATGCAAATCCACTGACAAATTCAGGAACATGTGTTCCGACATAACAGCATCTAATATGTTCTGCTAATTCATCATCATTTGGTAGTCATTGCTACTACCAGTACAATACAAACATGTCATCATTTGGTAGTCATTGCTACTACCAGTACAAAACAAACATGTCATCATTTGGTAGTCATTGCTACTACCAGTACAAGACAAACATGTCATCATTTGGTAGTCATTGCTACTACCAGTACAATACAAACATGTCATCATTTGGTAGTCATTGCTACTACCAGTA
>JAUTBT010022937.1:0-20565 GCA_032361225.1 Lepetodrilus schrolli
GCACATTATTGGAAAATCCACATCCAGACATATTTGGCAATCGCATCGTGGCATGAATGGTTTCATAGACAGCATAGGCGGAATTGGGGTCCTACTTGCAGCGGCACGAGCACGGACACACACACACACACACATACACACAGACACACACACACACACACATACACACACACACACAGACACACACACACACACACACACACACACTGCCGGTATTTCTAAGAATACAATCTCTCCTTTTTTTTCTAAAACATTGTACAATACAGAAATAGATATTTATATACCCTGGAGAGAAAATACAACATAATCACGAAGAACAGTAGCAACTGCTCATATCCTACTGTTTTAAGAGATAAGAAGCATGAGATATTTTCTACGATATGTAAAAGCAGATGCATAGAAGACAAACAACGAATATACACACATGTTTTCGCTAAGCAGCGTTGCACGAAGAATAGATGATTTCTGCTTGTAGAATGCAAACTAATCTAAAAACATAACCGTTTTCCCAAAAGCGTGTTCGCCGTTTTACCAGGATCTGGTCCCATGAGATGGACAAAATAGTACTTTCCTATAACTAGTTAGTAATCTTATCACGCGATGAACACCGAGTCTCGAATCTATCGTAAAGCGATCCTGTAAAAACGGATAAGGATCTTTGATGGCTCTCCCAGTCTAGAACCCGTTTCTCAAAGAAATAATAACTGTACTATACAGTCATACTGACGGATGATGCAACTGAAATATTGATACCACTAGCGGTTGTCATTCTCATTACTATGGGAGTTCTCCGTACAGGGTTTCGTTTCTTTAACAGTTTCATCATAAATACAACATACTACTTTACAAAAATTAATGGGACAGTTCTGCTGATGAGACAAACAAGTCTTTGCAAGGGACATCTCCGGGTTCGATCCCACTGAAGATATTTTCCTTTCATACATCCGGGTCCCAAGAGTTCTTCCCATCAAAATAGTCACAATTTGCATGCATTTTCGGTGCCAATTATACCTCCATACAGACAGTTGAGGGACCGTATTATTGGGTAGTATTACACATCACGTGCTGTAGGTAAATAGATAAAACAGGATGATGCGCCTCTCCCCAATTCCCTATTCTTCAAATCATGGCGAATGATTGTTTTGTCTGCATTGATGTGCATCTGAAGAGGATTGTAAAGTCTTGAATTGTAATGATTTCGACCCAAATTGTAATACCTGGACAGAAAACGAAAAAATTAACACCCAAATGTTTTCCTTCCTTCGACAAAGGAAATGTTTATTGCAATTCGGATCGCCAGCTTGTATAAAGTTCTGGCCCCTGTTCCAACTCTCGTAGCGTTTAGATCGTTCTGTGGAACAGGCATCTGGCCAGTTGGAAGTATTGCAGTTCAGGTCAATTTTCTTTTCAGGTATTACAATTAATGGCAGGTTTTATTACAACTCGTGGCTGGTATTTCCACTTACATTAATTATTACAATTTACATTGGCCTTGGTTTGTGTTAAGACGATTAACTTCATTATAACCTTTATTTTGAATCAAACTGCTTCCACTTCATTAAATTATTATATATTAAATACTTCAACATAGTAATTACGTCCTTGTATTGCAATCCGTTCAAACGTTAGCTATAAAAATGCAAATATAAATTACTTCTGAATTGAAGATTATATGTGGTAGCATGACCGACTATACGATGAACAAAAAAGTTCGATAACAAACAATAAAAATATGTACATATAATGTGATGAAGTATGTATGGTTGATATATTAGTAGAGAAATGTTTACACAAGCATACAATGAATAAAAATTACTAATGTCATTCCAATTTTAGGAAAATGTTGCTTTTCTGAACAGGTATATATTAATACAATATATTTGCTCATGGAATATCCCGCATGTTTGACAGACAATTTTATTTAGGATTCACTTTATGTCTACCGGATACACTTTTAGTTCACAAGCATCTTGACCTGGGGCTGTGTATATTTAATTACATTTAATACATGACATATAAGTTGTGTTTGAGTGAGCAACATGCACACCTGTTTTAATAGGGCTTTGCCAACTTGGGTCAAAGATGAATGCAACATATATTTAAAGGTGCAATGGCGCTACTAGTATTATTATTATTATTTATTTATTTACTTTTGAATTGGGGTTTAGAGCCGCTTTCAAGATTATTTCACTTACATCATGGCTTGTCAGTGTATGGGAAGTGAAAACCAGAAACATCCGTAGCCGTGAATGTTGCAGTAAACCTGCGAGCACCAGCTGGTACTGACAGAGCAAGGATGATAACTGCATTGCCACGGTATACTAGTATTATAGCATACCGTATCTCAAGCAAGAAACAAGTCTCGTACATAAAAACATTGCATGTTTTACAGTCATCCTCGAAACAAAGATTCAGTGATTGCTGTTTCATACGCTACGTCTGTTTAAGGCACTGTGCCCGTGTTTTAGAGGATGCTTTACAGCCGACCCACGATTCAACGGAACAGCTTCTACACTGTAGGTCTCGGCGTACGTAGCACTTCATGGGTGGGTTGGGCTGTTCGTCCTATGACTCCCACATTTCATGCTACTAAATCTGGCTATCATCGTTTGAAGTCTGTCCTCGGTTACTGCGGAGGAAGGAGCGTTTACGAAGATACGAATCAAAAATCTCCTGACACGAGGCTGTTTATGCGATAGGAACTTTAATGATTAAACCGCATTTTGAAGGCGATATCAGATACGAACTCCCAACTTCAGTTCATACATTTTGATTGCATCCGGAAATATGTAGAATATTCAAAATGGCGTATAATTATGGATGTGGCAAGTCTCATAAAGTCACGCGAGTGTGAGACCAAATTTATTAGAAATTTATTGCAATTTATTTATCATGGCTGTATGCGAAGAATATGTATGCGGAGATTTACAAACATATAAATATTAATAAAATACCTCCTTCTGTGAGTGCATATCTGGCCACACACGATATATTATTACCTTACACATATATACCTACTCAAAAGATTTTATATGAATATATGTTTTAAGTTACCTAAATGTTTGTCATAATATTGTGAAGACATACAATATGATGAATAGTATTTAATAAGCGTTTGTATAATCTTAATCAGGGCTAGTGTTATTATTACAAGCAGTACATCCTCGAAACACATACCATTGTGCCTACTTAACATCTGTCAAACTGGATTTATTTGATGTGCTAGATGTTGTATTTATCAGTGGCCATTAAATCACACATTCTGAACGTATTCTAACCTATTAGACGGTTCCATTACAGATGGCATAAGCTACCGACGTCGGGTATGGCAAGAATGTCCGATAGTAAAGGGGGCCACCACGACGTTTAACTAGCTGGACTAATACATCTGCAGAATTACAACCAGACAACGTCGTCTCCCATTAAACGTCGTCTTGCTCGGAAGCACGTTTAAAATGGAAATAAAACCGGATGTTAAGGTAAGCTCTTGGGGCGGTTTTCATATCAAAACATCTACTGCATTCATCTGTGTGTCATTTCTTCAACATTTCATTTACGTTTTAATAGACACGACCTTTACGTTCCATTTGCAGTTGACAGAAAAGATCTAGTAGAGATTATATGTTATGCATATTAAATTAGTATGTGTTTCCACTAAAACATGGGTGTTGCCGTATTTCTAGAGAGTGGCACTTTACAGAAAGCATGAGTCTATCTCACTTTATTGTAGACACAGATCTTGTAAATGTTTCTAAAAATGAATCTGACACGAAGAAAGAAAACAACAAATATGAAACGTACACATACATGTAAAAACAATTATCATGTGTTTCACGTTATTCGTTAAAACTGTTCTGGCAGTCGTGGATTTGTTTCAAATGGATAGCACAGGAAATGTAATCCAGAGGAGTGAATATTAACTTAATTATACAAGTGACATATTTTTTTTATATATGAATACTTATTTTGTAAAGCTAGATATGCTTAAAATTGTGTCTACTCGATCATTTTAAAACTGGTCCGTGTGTAGGTTGGCAATTGTAGTCTAACTTCGAAAATCCCATTATCAAACTGACATTATAAACTGGATTAAACGATGACACGTAGGCATTGTTGATAGCCTCTAATCAGGTAAAAGCCCAATTACGAGAGAAAAGGGGACACAGTTGCAAGCGGAAGCTTTATACGTTCACTATTGTCATCAATAGTTTTCGGGTCAATACGAACATCAATGCGCATAGTTCTGAATGTGCGACTTGACATTCCCATTTGTCGCCTATTTGTCACCGCGGAGGTGAGAAGGTCCGTGAAAAAGTTTCGAATGGTAGGAAATCATCTGATTTTACGCTCAGAAAGATGTTCCATCTGCGAACGTGAGCGGAAATCGTCTTTTTTTTGGTATAACCACTACTGTTCGGCAAATTGTGAAGACCTTCTATTGTGAGGAGTAAGGACGTGGTATTGAACGGTTGAGAAACGGCGTTTCGCGTGTTGGTCTAATCTCTACTAGTCTTGCCTTCTTTGGACACTATAATTGAATTACACACTATAAAGGTCAACACCTCTATGTTCTGTATGTTTCTTCAACACCTATCTCCAATGACTAGAAATGTTGTCGCCTCCGTTTCCGATTTTGCTAGGTTCGCACGTCTGGTCCAGACGTTGGGCGCCATTTGTAGGAAGGACAATCACCAACTGACTTGTACCAACGTGAGAAACAGAACCGACTTGGGTTTCACCTAAAATAAACACTAATCAAAACATTCCCCTTCTCTGGCCCCAGACGGTGATTGGGGATGTATAGATGGAATGCGTAGACAATAATATCCAATAATCAGAAACCCGAGATGTTGTTTGATATTGCACCACGTTATGCCTTTTCTGTACAAAAATATATATATAATAATCAATCGGATGCTTAAAGTAAACCATTCTCTAAAATATTATCCAATGCCCCATTAAACAACGCCACTGTAGCAATTACCGAGTCTAGGTACTGAGGATTAAATTACAATTAATGCACCTGGAACCAATAACTAGCTGGAGTACATCATATTATCAGCGTTACAGTTTTCGACCAATAATATCATGTTTTGAGATTGAAGTTTTCTTTAATACTATATCAAAATGAGGAAACTCGAAAAAGCATAGAAAATGTGCAAATTGTTCTTTTAATGAATTAGTGCTTTTCTTTGAATCTGACAACTTTAGACTTCCGCTTTTTAGTGTCTATATTAACTATTCCATGAAAGATTAAACGTTTTCGCATTCCAAATAAAAGACTGCTTGAATTGCAGAAAGCATTGTAGAGCATTCATGAAACGGGCACCGATTGAGTTTGGCATGAAGGCAATGCTATGATCTAGACCCCCCTCAAGGTTACCTGTCCATTAAATGAATGGAATTTGTTAAGTATATAATACAGAGTTGCCAAGGTTCAACATTCTTAGTCCCCTACCAGACCGTCATCCATCAACAAGCCCAAACGAATAACAATACCATACCAATTACAGAGTTGATTTGTGGAAATGAACCTCAAATGTAATGCCAATTACCATTGGTCAATTCGAGTCCCAGCGGGAAAACAACCAATCAGAGAACAAGAGGATGCACTTATCGTGCGATGTCACGAGACTGTGATTGACAGCTCTGGGGAGACATGTTGATTTTGATCACATGGTGATCTATCACTACAACGTATGTGCTTGTATTCTGGTGTACATGTACTAGTAACTGGCTGCAGTATAGTAGATGTAGTCTGCGGACACCGATCTGTATTCTAACCCATATAGTCATATTGAATGTAACCTCCATGAACTGTATAGCAAGTCTCGATGTTCAGTAACTCCTTACTACAAGCTCTCCTATCGGCAACACAGACGCAAAATCGGTAGGAATAATACATATTATACGTAAAACCGTGATTATCGGCTCGGAATCCGCACATATCCGATGGAAAAAAGCAGAGTGTCTGATACAAAAGAACGCCGCTAGCGGATTAAATTCGCTTTGCTGTCGGCTTACAATTCATTTGCCTTTCAAATTAATAAACCCTTCCTATTAATCATTGTCACCCGCTATACTAAGTCACTTTCTAACAAGTTCTTCAATTAGATGAGGTACCCGGTGGTGTGAACGAGTTTGTTGGGGGTCTCATAATAGATATCCTACTTTTCAAAATACCAATTCTTGCCATTTTAGGCACCCTTCCCTACACTTCCAACCAATCATTACTTACATAAACTGAGTATCAACCGATAGCCTGGTTCGCAATGTGATATATTTTACGAAAGATCAGTAGGTAGCAAATAATTTACGGTTGACAACCATTATTAGCCAGAATATGCAATGCCAATCATATCAGTAGAATAATAGAATTGATATACAAATGAATTATTTTCACTCTGTCGGACCCTGGTTTGTTCGCAGTGTAGTAGTTGTATGCAGTACATGTAGTGTTTAGTTGTTGTTTTTTAGTTTTTGTGTGTGTTTTTTTTGTGTGTTGTTTTTGTGTGTGTGTGTTTTTGTGTGTGTTTTTGGGTTGTTTTTTTAACAGGGTTTAGAGCCGCTTTCAATATTCTTTTACTTATATCACACCTATATTGTCAGTTTTAGGGCAGGAGGAAACCCACAACATCCGTAGCGCAGTAAATTTACGAGTACCGGCTGGTACTCTCAGATCAAGGATGGTAACTGTATTGCCACGGTACATCTTTAAGCCGCCTATGAAATCTTTTGTAGATCATTATTCTTATCTAATGAGACGAGTCGATATCTAACATTTAACCATTAACGAATAGTTTGGTGACCCATGCACGGTAATGCTTGCATGTCGACTTTTAACTTTGTATTTATTTGCTTTATCCACACAATCTCGTCTCGTAAACCACTGCGTTATTCCCAATCAATGTGTTCCACAAATTTACATGTATCGGTCCGACATCACAGAAATATGTTATGCTCAACGACTCGGAAGCATATAGGGTCAGACATGCGATATGTGTATATATTTTCAAAGATGGACTGCCCGATTTTCATCTACGACATAACTGCTGAAAAATTCGTACAAAAAAGTACATACTAGTATTTCGGTAGTATAGGTCAGTAGATATATGCATGGATGGTAGATGGTCAAATAGTTGTTGTTCGGAAAGACCAACATAAATGATTTGCTAGAAAATTTGGAAGGGATTGGGTTGGAGGAATTAATTTGACCAAAAGACGTCTATGAAACCCAGGCAGGGTAACTTTAAGACCGATTGGCTTGCTGTCTGAAATTTCCTATTTGATGAAGCAGTGTGAGTATTTGTTTCAGCATCGAAAGAAAAAATAGTATCATGACATATCTACGCTTGGGTTCTATTCCCTCCGGAATTGCGTGAGAGGTGGCAATAATCATTGGCTGTGGCTTAATGATACAAATAGCCAGTGAGAGACGAGTAATCGTTAGCTAAGTAGGCGATACAGGAACGGTATTATGCCGAATTTAATGAAGCTGCTTTTTTGTTTTGTTTTGGTGGTTGTTATGTTTGTCGTTATGGTTCTGAGCAAAGGGTACTCAATATAACTCGACAGACATGCATCATTTAATGTCATTGTGAAAACATGAAACCATATTCCAATGGGATTGTTTTTAACAATAACAATATGTGATTTGTAATGTTCATGCACAATGATTGTATGCTATGTAATAATGTAATGTTCAGGCATAATGATGGTATGCTATGTAATAATGTAATGTTCAGACACAATGATGGTATGCTATGTAATAATGTAATGTTCAGGCACAATGATGGTATGCTATGTAATAATGTAATGTTCAGGCACAATGATGGTATGCTATGTAATAATGGAATGTTCAGGCACAATGATGGTATTCTATGTAATAATGTAATGTTCAGGCACAATGATGGTATGCTATTTAATAATGTAATGTTCAGGCACAATGATGGTATGCTATTTAATAATGTAATGTTCAGGCACAATGATGGTATTCTATGTAATAATGGAATGTGAAGATAAGTTCTTGTTGCAGTAAAAGATCATCGCGAAGTGCCAAAACATCTACATGGCTCAAGCAGATCCTCAACAGTAATGCGCTACTGTAGATAGCCGAACAAACATTTAATAGCGTTCGCTATGGATGAAGAAAAGTTACTTCAGCACTGAGTGAGCTTAGACCAGTACGTGTATATTATTGAGTAGTCCCATGCTCGACACACATGGTGTAACAAAACCTACCCTAGATAAGATTCCCTTAATCACAATGATCTATTACTTCTAAAATTGCATATTACATTTCATGCATAATTATGTTATTTTCGCATTAAAAGATTATCCAACATTAGTTACAACATTCAACCTGCCCCCAAGCGGTGAAATGTATCACTAAGGGCAAGCAATCTGGGTTTTGGGACAAGACATGATACCCCAGCATACATCTCACCCAACATATGCTGAGCTGCACATGCATGTATCTTAGATCAAATGTAAGTCTCCTGTTTTGAGTTTGTCATTTACGCCGCATTATGGAATGTACTCTAAATATTGATCTGGTGCACGTTCTGTGATCTTCTCTTAATGTCCTCGGTGAGGGGTAAAAAAACAGATGGTGAGGTCTGAGTATGTGTCGCTGGGGATAAATAAGGTTGTTATATAGGTGTTTATACGTGATGCGGTATTCATCGACATGCATAGTACGCAACCGTTTCCATAAACACTGGATGCGGTTACCAGAAGGGAATATGTCCAAAGGCCTTTCAAAAGATCCTTCAATTTTCTCAGCGTGGTTACTTTACCATAGAGAATCGTGATGATGTAATTCTTCTTGACTGCTTGTGGAAAGTGCGTATTCATTCTGTGGTTCAGATTGATTTAAACGAGTGAATGTATTCAGTATATATACTCAACAAAAATAATCAAGGACCAGCAGCTATTTTGTGGTGAAGCTTTCTCCCAAACTTCGGAACTCTGCAAAAGGAATACAGAGCCATTGTTTTTATTCCAATGTGTTTGCAAGTTCTTGAAGAGTACCCAGAACCTGTTGACGTTTGTAAATTCTTTGCAGTTAAAATAATATAAGGCTATATTTATATGTTCAAAAAGACTACTGACCCTTAATTAATTTTGTTGAGTATATAATCATGATGTTCTCTTCTATATCAGCGTATAGTCTAATTACTTCTTGTTAATTCACAGTAGAAGGTACAGGTCTACCTAGCCCATGTTCATTTTAATAATATATATTGTACTTCATATGCCGAGGTTCTCGGCCTGAGTGAATAACGGTGTTGTTCTGTTCTGTCAAAGAAGTTGAAGCCATAAACGCATTTTTTCTCAATATTTTAATGATTTTATTTAACATTTTCTATTTTGGGAGAAAATGCGGTTACACCATCTTTGCTATTCCTGTACGCATGCAAATCGAAAATCTTGCAGATCCTTGGACATTTTACATGAAATCTTGTAGCTCATCGAATAGAGCATAACTTGTTTGAACATTTCTCTAGAACAATCCTTGAACACTTATTTTCACAGACTGATTAGATTTACGTGGAATTCTTACATATTTCTGTATTTTATCAAATTTCGCCGTCTACCGATTTCTCTTATGCGAAGTCATTGCCGTCTTTAACAAAGTCTATCTATCTTGGAATGGAAGCACCTTGAGTATACGCATAGCCAACGTTCTGCAACGTCTGCTATGTCCTGTAACGTCCTGTAACGTCCTGCAACACCCTGTAACGTCCTGCAACGTCCTACAACATCCTGTAACGTCCTGCAACATCCTGTAACATCCTACAACATCCTGTAACGTCCTGTGACGTCCTGCAACGTCCTCCAACATCATGTAACGTCTTGCAACGTCCTACAACATCCTGTAACGTCCTGCAACGTCCTACAACTTCCTGTAACGTATTGCAACGTCCTACAACATCCTGTAACGTCCTGCAACGTCATGAAAGATCCTGTAACGTCCTGAAACGTCCCACAACGTCCTCTAACTTCCTACAATGTTATGGTGTCCAGTTCAAAGCATCGAATACGTGTGGTCAGTACCAACTTCCGTTGCAATCTTGACAAATGTAAAGTTGTAGGAACCAATTGAGCGTATTAGGTAACACGAGAACAAACATAATGTACATATTACTATTACTTTCCCGAGACAGCTGTTGCTGACATGTTTAACTGTAGGAGGTTCTAAAAGAAAATCATTAGCCGTTTCGCTTAGGCCGACTGTAATTCTTTTTATTTCGTTTCTTATCTCCATCTTGTTTGGAAAATATATTCCCGATTTACAATATTTAAAAAACAGTGTGTGTTTTTTTAAAATTAATCTACACAGCTGCATGAAGATACACTATTCCACTATGAAAAAAAGTAAAACAGAACTAATTTTCAACTCGCTAATATATTTCGTAATATATTTCTGATATGATTATTATATGATTATGATTTGGTTTTTATTACTTTAAGAAAGATGCTTCCATTCCATCTTCTTCTAAAAGTGACCATGGTAATTAAAAACAATAATAAATCAATTTGGCCTTAACTTCTCGCCAAGTGTTTAGCACACAATGGTCCCTTGTAAGGTCGCCATAGTACTACAACGTTCACTAATTGTTTCTTCTCCATGATGTATATGCTCTCCCTCCGATGTCAAAGAGGGCCTACATAATTTCCTACATATTTTCTTTAGAGGGATCTAATGGTCGTACGAACATTTCTTTTCAGTTGAACTCCATTGAGCATATTATTATTTCCCCCAACTGGGTCGTTAATTTCCCTGAGATCTGTGAAGAGTTTGAGGTTATTATAGTAAATATCCTCAAGTGGCCAATTGGTCTTTCATGTTGGATCCTTCAATAACCGCGAACGCACGTCTACGAGATCGTCGCCAGACGGAATACAGAAACATGTGATTGTTTGATGACATATAAAAAACATATTTGCGACCCAATGTGCTAGAATAATACTAATAATGCGTCCACTTATATATTGCGCTAAATCCACACGTGCTCATAACGTTACCTTATTATCCCAGTCAATGGATCAGTGTGTTCTCATTTCCTTCTCAACTCCATGGGGAGTATACAACGCAAACTGCCTTTCAATGCGCTGGAAGGTTTATCCCATGTCATCCTTCCAGTGGCCCATTCTCTGCTGGGTGAACAGAGACATTTTCGAACTAAGCCACTTGCCTAAGGTGACACCGAACGTTTTTCAGCCTTGATTTAATGTGGGGCAGAAATTAATCCTCTAGATACTCTCAGGTTCTCGGTCACCCATCCACGAACTAGCCGAGCTCGAACGTGCTTCACTTTAACCTTTCATGAAGCTCTCGTATTCACTATGAGACCACAATACTCTCGTATCTGTCGTTCTAGCGCTATGGTCTCAATGGATACGAGATCTTCTTTAAACGATACCATGGCCCGCAGATGCCACTAACTAACAATCATATTGCTCAATGGTTTAAAATAATAGCGTTGCATGTACATTCCTAAAGATTATTTCCCCTGATAATTGACTGAGAATGAGGATATATTAATTAATATAAATATTAAGTGTAATGTCAACGTTTGAGTGGAATATCGATATTGATTGTATATAGACAAGGAAGGCGGGGAGTTGAGAAGGAACACTGAGTGCACACTGATCGATTGACCTGGCGTAATAATGTAACGCTTTGAGTATCCTTAGGGGGCGAATCTGCAGCATAATACATATCAATTATTATTATATTTTGTTTATATATTATTAATATTAATATCAATATTAATATTAATATTATCATCATCATTATCATCGTTATCATCATCATTATTATCATCATTATTATCATCATATGACATAATATATATATATATATATTGTATATTATTTCAATAAACACGAAAACATAACAGCTTATTGCATTATGAACATCATGATCATGCACGTTGGCGTGCTGCAGTCTTTGATGTACATCTAGATCTCCACACAACATCTGTTAATGCGGGAACTGCTGTGGTAAAGGTGACATACTCTGCTTTAAGAATAAACAAAATCTGGCTTTCAACGTTAATTGAAGCGCATAACTTGTACGGATAATGTTACGATGTTAATGTAGTTATCAATTATGTTACGCAATAGGGAAATTGGCGTCAGCATGTCGAAAGATTATTGACGTATTATTCCATTTTTAGTGCAGCAAAGAAATGTAGCATTTTATTTCCAAGAACAGGTTTTATTATATATATTCAATGTTTGCTTCCTTCTGGAATGCAATGTTTGTGAACATCGCATACTGAAACGGTTTTAATTTACAAACCATTCATTCTTTTGTAAATCGATTAATTCGAAATTCTTTGGCGTTGCTCGTGTGAATTTCAGTTGTTGTTTTTATTGTTCATTTGTTTGGTGTTTTTTCTTGTTGTTTTTTGGCTAAAACTAAATATTGCTTCGTATGATCTTATCATCCATATATGTAAATTTGTATATGCCATATAGCTAAAGTAAGTATGAACAACTACAATTCATGACCCAGATATAACCCCCCAAAATACGAATGCATGTGTACACTAATGACAGAATTTCAAAGAAAATATTATTTCTATTTTTAGAAACTCATTAGATATTTTAACGATCTTTAAAAAAAAAACTCTTTGGACTTGTTCCTATCCAACGCATCTGTCTTAGAAATCCGAAATCACAGCAGGTGAAGCTACTGCCCGCGCTCGAGGAACATCACAGCGTGTTTCACTGAAAAACGCAACAAGAAAGGAGACAGACATCATCCTTGTTTGACACCCTCTGCGATGTTCGGATTAACTGTTTGATTTGTCACTCGGACTAGTGGTGTCTCGCCAGCTAATTGGACCTAGTATCGAGAAATCTTTACGGCAACTTTCCGCCGTGTTTTAAACACACATCACTGGTCGGTCATATTTGCTAAGGGATTCCGCTTTCTTTTCAACTGAACGTTTTCCCGCAATGTAATTACACGCGCATGCTAACAACGCAAAGCCGTTAGACGCAGATATACGCACGCTACGTAACGTTCCTCACTTTTGTCTCTAACGGGGTCGTAAACACGACATCTACGACGTGATGTAACAGAATCGGACTATCATGGGTCCGTGTCGTACTTCAATGATCTCATTTCCTCTCCGGGGAATTGTCCACGGGACGACGAGTCTTTTGTTACGAAACGTCGGACGTGGCCGTCGTATCTAGGATTCCGCGAGATTAAGTTCTGAATTATATTCTAAAGTTACCGGCAGGTGCAAAGGAGGACCACCCCCTCCATCCTTCACACACACGCCACCCCACCCCCCCACCCCATACCCCAAAAAAACACCAAAAAAAACATCCCAAAGGAAGATGATGGTGGAACTGGTATTGTCATTCATGCAATATTCTCTTCAGGAAGCATGTTGGATGATGATCCCAATAACTACACACTAAATCTATCACCAACATACAGTGCAATCGCTTTAACATTTAAAGAACATCGGATCTGAAAGAAACGAGAATCACGTCGAGACAGTTGACTTCCAATTGTAGTTGACTTCCTGCTGAAATTACGCCATATCCTTAAATAGTATGCCATTGAATTTAGTTAACTCTTACCATGCGGAAGGCAACCGGAGATGCCCCAAGTAGTATTTTCTGTGTCTAATCCAGCAGGATGAGGGTTAAATGTAAACGTACATGTAATACCGGCTGGATGCTCGAGTACCTGATCAATTTAGAAGATGCTCGTGTGCTTCGAGTACCCGCTCAATTTAGATGTTGCTCGTGTGCTACGAGTACCCGATCAATTTAGAATATATGCGTGCAGTTGAAGAGGTGTATCTGGCAGTTTGCAGATGATGCGAGGTATAATATAACCATAGTTATGCCGCCTACACCTGTAAACATCAAGTGCATGCATCTCTCTGTTATTAATGTGTATGCATTTATAGTGTCCATATAGTACTGGAAACCAACAAAAATCAAACATTAACAACATTAACATTCCGATGGTTCTGTGATTATATGTTATTCATATTATTTTAAATAAATAATTTTAAAAAAAAAAAAAATAATTAAAAGCACAGACAATCAAAACATAGAAAATTAACTTGTTTGTACACAACCTGTGTCGTTTGAAAATAGAGCAATTTGTGTCTACTGATATTTTAAAAGCCACACTATCTACTTTATCTATATCGTTTTGACCCCGGGTCCTGAGACAAAGAAACTGTATGTAGGGTATACATAACTACATCGCACGATATGGACGGCTGTAAGACAGAGCATTGACATCGTACAGATAAGCTACGCGTAAGGTGATCCTCAACGTGTACGAAATTCTGCACCACACATTAAACTGACTTTGATTTTCATAACAAAAGTACAACAACTTGATTAATCTTTTTTTTCTCCCCTGTCTGCGAGACTGTTCCCTGCATCTGGTGTTCCGGTCGTGGTGTCGTTTCTCGAACTCTCACACACAATATGAGGCCATGGTGCTTTCGTATGTTCCAGATCACCAAGTACAAGAGATCGCTACGAGAAGTGGTCTTGCAGTAGATACGAGAGCTTCGTGAACCGATACCCTGGCTGATGGAGGGCATAATAACGGATCCTACAACGAGTTGTGTCAATCTGACGAACCTTTACAGCCTGCACCTGGACAATGTTTTTAAAAAAACCCGTATCCATTACTTGTTTTCAAACAACTACCCTATCAATCCACCCGCGAGATGGCGTTGTGTGGTTGTCACGTGCAAAGGGAGGTTTGCCGTGGCCCCGGTTACACAAAGTTACAATAAAATTATTGATCTACGCTTAAAACATAGTACCAAGAAGGACATTCCAAGTTATTTTTATTTGAAACTCTAACATTCGGAAATGCTCGCGGAATCCTTTTTGAAACGTGTCGATAAGCAGTGCTCAAGGTTAATGTGATTGTCCATCCAAGGACACTGTCAACTACAGCTCACATAAGACGACCTCAGCCTACGATCGTTTTGGGAGTCCAGACTATATGGCTTCACTAGTAGGTGCCATATAAACAAACAATGACTTACCACCTGGTTTTACACCAGGCTTGTTGTTTGCTCTATCGCAAATTTCCATATTTCACACTGTGGTAATAAAATAATGGTAAATACAAATTAATTGTTGTGGGAACCGTGTATATCAGTATACATTGAGAATGAAGAAACGAACAGGATGTTCTCTTCTTGTATTGCATATGGACAGCTGCAGAAACACCTGCTCATCTTGGTTATACATAGACTGTATATAATATGTCAGTGTCCTCTTAATACCAGAGCACTAGATGTCTATATAGACCATCAAATACATAGAGATTAATACACGAGCTAGTATGTCATATTGATTTTACGACACGAGTGATTCCAAAGTCAATATTCTTCTGAGCGAAAGCACTACTGTGCAAGATATGATAGTTATGTCATGAGTTATCTTGAACCATATGTTGGATAATGTATATTATTCAATATACGTGGTGGATATCTACTGTGTAATAACGATTCCATAATCAACATTGTTAATTACGTCTTTTTGTGTTTCTCGTGCTTAGGTGAAATGTACACGTTTTCGACTGCTAGTTCGCCCTCTCGATAAAGCTGTTTGTCGGCAGTTTTCAATGGTTTATTACATTAAAATGATTATATTGATTAATTAGAATAACCCACTCGATACCAGTGGTTACGGAAAATATGACCCGAGTGAAATTAATGGTCAAAGTTACTCGCTGAAGCTCAAACAAGCTCGAAACATTAATTTCACTCGGGACATATTTTCCGTAATCACTCGTATCTCGTGGGTTATTCTCTAATTCCTTCATCCCTATCATAACCAGTGAAATATACCCCCCACCCTCATGATCACGAGAACAACGGGGGACCACGTGCAACAGGGAATCATGACAACGCGGTAAGATAAATGCCATTGAATGTGTTAATGATGTGTTAATGAATATGTGAATGAATGTGTTAATGAATGTGCTAATGAATATGTTAATGATGTGTTAATGAATATTTTAATGAATGTGTTAATGAATGTGATAATGAATGTGTTAATGAATGTGTTAATGAATGTGATAATGAATGTGTTAATGCATGTGCTAATGAATGTGCTAATGAATGTGTTAATGAATGTGTTAATGAATGTGTTAATGAATATGTTAATGATGTGTTAATGAATGTGCTAATGAATGTGCTAATGAATGTGTTAATGAATGTGTTATTGAATGTGTTATTGAATATGTTAATGATGTGTTAATGATTATGTTAATGAATGTGTTAATGAATGTGTTAATGAATGTGTTAATGAATATGTTAATGATGTGTTAATGAATGTGATAATGAATGTGTTAATGAATGTGTTAATGTACAAGTATGAATGCTGCCCAAGTAACTGAGGATTTAAGAAGGAACCAAGCCGTTTCATGGCGCGAATGCAGTACTACAAGCTCTGTAATCCACAATATAAGGCGAGATAACTGACTTGAATAACTGTAGCGTTACATTCTTTCTGTACGATGTCCCTCCTGTACAAACGGCATATTTCTAATTTACACTTAACTCCGACTCCGAAATTTTGTAATAACTTGTAACCTATCCATTTCGTCTTGAATAAAAATATGTTTAAACAAAACTCCGACCTATGGTTAAGATATAATGTAACCGAGAGACCTGGATATCCTTTCACAAAGCTCTCTTATCCGCGATTTCTTTGCAGTGTATTAGCTATCGGCAGGGGGCGGGTTTTAGCGCAGTGGTATAACGTTGAACTTCGGAGCCAAAGGATCCAGGTTCAAATCCAGCCCCGGTGGCCCTGTATCAATGTTCGCGAAAGTTACCATTCTGACGCGATATTGATAGGATGCGCTGTCTGTAGAGTGATAATGCAGTTATCATCCTTTGTCTTGTCATTACTAGCCGATGCTCGCAGGTTTACTGCAACATTCAGCGCAACGGATGTTGCGGGTTTCCTCCTGCCCTAATTTACAAGCCGTGATATAAGTGAAAGAATTTTGAAATCGGCTCTAACCCCAATTAAAAAAAAAAGTGTTATTGTCTCTTAGTAGATACGAGAGCTTCGTGAAAGGACACCCTGGTCGCGAGATTACGAAACCTTTTGAGTACGATTTCATTCTCAAGCTAGAATTTTATATAGGGATTTGTGAACAACACTTTGAGTTCAGCAAACAATCGTACTCAAAATCAGTTAGTAATTTCTGGGCCTGGTGCTTTATCCACTCACTGTTGTTTGCTGACGTATTTGGGCTCACCCAGCTCCGTGGTGAAGAATGTGTATGACCCACGGGGACTGGGAGCTACGGGGATCTTGGAATCCAGCGACATGGAGGCCCAGAATGGTAGCTTTTCCCCCAACGGCATCAACTTCCGGTTGAAAACTCTTTGTCTCCGGGGCACCGCCAGGCGTTCTAGTGACGACATCCTGGTGATCAGAGATTATAACTGGGTGTTATATAGAAGCTATAAGTGGGTGTCAGAGGTTATAATTCCGTGTCAGAGATTGTAACTGGGTGTCAGGGGTTATAACTGGGTGTTGAGGGCTAATTACTAGGTTTCATATATTATAACTGAGTGTCAGATATCATAACTGATATTATTACTGGTTGTAAGACTTTATACCTGTGTCTAAACGTAAAACCTACAATTTTGTGTCATGGATTGTAACTGGTTGTTAGGGATTGTAACTGCTTGTCAGAGAAAATAACTGTGTATCTGATATTTTAATCACATATCATAGCTTGGCGTCATAGAGTATTCTTGGATCTCGGAGATTATACCTTGGGTGAGCGGACGTTCTAGCCGGGAGATGATGGATTATAGCTGTGTGCCAGAGAATATAAATGTTTGTCAGAGATTACAACTAGCTATACACAGGCTATCGCTGCTTGTCAGATATGAGAAATTGGTGTCAGAGATTATAACTGTGTCAGAAATTATACCTGGTTGGTAACTGGTTGTCAGACATTACAACTGAATGGAGTGTTATACGTAGCTTATAGCTGGTTGTCAAGAGTTTATAACTGCTTGTCAAATATAATAATTGAGTATCATAGATTGTATCCGTGAGCCAGAGGTTATAAACACTTTGAATTTAGTTTTTAAAGTATTTATTTTAGTTTTCATGTATTTCCTTTCTTAATTAATTGACCCGATGTTTATTTTAAAACCATATGTGCATGCAATATTACATAATTCTTTTAAGGGGCGGGTGATAGCGCAGTGGTATAACGTTGGACTTCGGAGCCAAAGGGTCCAGGTTTAAATCCCGGCCCGGGGGCCCGGCATCAATGTTCGCGAAAGTTACCTTTCTGACGCGATATTGATAGGATGCGATGTTTGGCCTTGGTGGTAACAGCCGGTGCTCGCAGGTTTACTGCAACATTCAGCGCTACGGATGTTGTGGGTTTTCTCCTGCCCTAAACTGACAAGCCATGATATAAGTGAAAGAATTTAGAAAGTGGCTCTAACCCTAATTTCAAAACATTAAAAATTAACAAAACACATCCTTTTAATGTTGTATATTCTTCTACATATTACTACTAACTTATAATTAATAAAACAACAATGCTTTGTTCTACATATTAGTGAACGTTGAAATGTTTAAATATGATCATGATCTTTCCACGTGAAATAATATGACAGACAAACGTGACAAGCCGTCAAAATTGTTTAGTATGATAGCTTCAGTTCTTCAAACCTGTATCTCATCAATATAAACCGACGTCGTGTAACAGTAGAGCGACAGTTCAACATGAGAGAACAATGATTTATTTTATCGCACAATCGCAACCTAAGATATGTACATTTTAGAGTATAGACAACATCATAAAATAAAAAAGTAACACTCCCAAATGAACGCTTGGCCATGTGTAAGCCTATTCATTTTCCAGATGTTGCTAGGGTAAACAAGATCATGGTCAATGTCCAAGAATTTGCACTCCAGATGGCTGAACTTAACACATCCGCCGACAGGGCCAGAGCAAGGATTTATGAAAACCTTGGTCAAATGAAGCCTTCCTACAGACAATATGAACTCTCAACTGGCAAATCTTAAAAAACTGTACTTGCAAGCAAGCCACAGCCCATCTAATAGAGGACTATGTTTTCTGACGTCACTTCTACAAGGAAATAAATAATTGTAGTCTGAGGCCACAAACCGCTTGTACATAATATCATCTATCAAATGCATGATTTCCTGCACCAGTCCTAAATGCATGATATGGTACTAGTATTTAAATATTTACACATTCTACATGTTCTCGAAATACCATTGTTACTATCAAACCCTTTAGCGATTACCCAGTTGTTTAATGCTATAACATGTTCAACATTAGTGCTTAGGGATGGATCCGATTGTAATTACACCATACGAGTATTAATTGTTATACCGGTATGTATACAAATGATCATCTATTAAAATTGCGATAACTGTAGTATTTTTTCGTTATCGAGATCGCTATTGATCACAAGAATGTAAAATCATAATAATATTTAACCTCACAAACCATGTCGCCAGTGAATCAGACAGGACCATGGACAAACTGCTATATTATGACATACTCGCCGGATGTATAATGTCCATCCATGATTGACTTGATAATTTAACCTCCCTTCCCCTGGAGGCAACTGGAAATGCAACGGTGAACACCGTTTATTCATCCAGCGTTGCCATGTACCGTTTGACTTCTCATGACAGAGACAAGCCAAATTTATTTCCAAATGAAGAGATTTTACACCACACAAAGACCAATGTTAGCTTCAATATTCCACAAGTGTTGCCTGTCATTAAAGTAACCCAATTTAATATACTGTGCCTCTTTATCACATCTTGAGTGTCACAATCTCAAAATTACTCGACTTCTGTCGACGTGGACGTCGTGTTTCCTTGGCAAATAATCTGCGAGATAATCCGAGACTCAGAAGTCACTGAGCAGTGTTGCATGCCGGGATTTCAGTGACAATCCTGGTGGCTCACGTATACTATGGTCAGGTTTGTAACCAGAGACGGAGACTTATACGGCGCATATTTGTAATTCAGGTTAATTATGGATCGATCCTCCCTGGAACGTTTAATAACAAGACATCGTGAATAATCTTAAGTTATTTGTACCGCCATTCCGGAGTTATTTCTCCCATAATAATGATAATAAATGAATGAATGAATTAGTGCTTTACGTCGCAGTGGGAATATTTTACACATACGCGACGATAATAATGATAATGAGGATGATGTTGCTGATAATAATAATAATAATAATAAATAACATTAATAGTAGTAGTAGTCGTCGTAATCGTAGTTGTGGTAGTAGTAGTAGTAGTAGTATTAGTAGTAGTAATACAATAATAGCAATACTATTGACCTAACATTAATAGTATAATAATGATAACTATTATTAGGATAATATATAATCAAAATGATGATACTACTACTACTACTACTACTACTAATAATACTACTACTACTACTACTACTACTACTACTACTACTACTACTACTACTACTACTACTACTACTACTACTACT